>MU717564.1:41755-77342 GCA_026770625.1 Nicotiana glauca | reverse complement strand
GGGAAAGGGGGGGAGGGGAGAGGTGAGGTGTGGTGGCAAATAACTCAGTAATAGTTTATCTCCACAGTCTCATGTTAATTTGTCACTTACAATGGAGTACGATAAATTGATATCGTTGATATGTAAATAAAATGGGTGTGAGCGAACGTCGGTGAATCTTAAATTAATCGGAAGATATTCGTATTTTGTGACTACGCCAGGGGTTGCTTGTTATTCTGAGTTTAACATCAAGACGATGAAACTCTGAGAGATTTTTTGGGGACTCCGGATGAATACCGAAAATTTATTGTGATAAAACTGTTGGAAATATATGTCAAGGCTGTAGACATTCGCAATAAGGAGGTTGCGCAAAGTAGGGAAATCCCTCAATCAGCGGGTGGTTATTTTGGAGCAGTTTTAATCGAACAGGTTACGGCTGAAAGAGTTTGGCCGGATCTAAACTTATCTCCACGGGTGAATGATGAGCGAGGAAATAATTTCTCCCTTATTATACCTAATCCACAAGTCGAGTGGTAAATTTCAGTTTTCCTTTGTGTTATGATGTATATTTTTGTGTATTGTATTTGTATTAACACTCATATATTCCATATAGGGTACTGAGCAGATATAAATTTTCAAGTTATGAACTAATGACCAGTTGGAATATACCTAATTTTGGTGTGTTGGATCATGGTGGTCCATCCGGGAGTCAGCATCAACAAGATAATGTGCATCATGGGATATCAACACATTATGATTTTGTAAGTGAATGTATAAAGTTATATGTATTGTTTGGACCAATTTCAGTAACTCATTATTTATTTGGTTGTTGATACATGCCGGATGAGCATGCCTAACCATTTTCAAGTCAACATTATAGCATTGAGGTGCTTTAAAGGAGTCAAGATCAAAAAGGCTATACTTATAATAATTGACTAAGCTACTTAGAATTAGCTTAAGAGTATTTGGGTCATTTGTGGTCAAATACCCACTCTAGTATAAATAGCCCTTAAGGCTTTTATTTTAGGTAGACTTGATGAATAATAAACTTGAAAACATGCAAGTCTCACCCTTTATCCTTATCTTTTAATTATTATATTTATGTTTATGCCTTTAATTTCTTTATTGCTTTCATTATTTGCCATAGTTGGTGAGCAATTAGCAGTGAATGCTTAATTGCTTAATTACTTTATCCGAGTTTTCAAGAGTTGATCTCTGGAGGGTTTCATAGCTTAGGGTTACAATTGATTGAGTTCATAAAGGTAATTAAACTTCATATCCTAATTGGTTCTTGTTATTCCAATCAATTGTAGGTCTTGCTCTTATGTTCATAGTTTAGGGTTACAATTGATTGAGTTCATAGAAATAATTAGACTTTATATCCTAATTGGTTCTTTTTCTTCCAATCAATTATTAGTCTAGCTCTTATTGTTGGTTCCGCATATTTTGCTATATCCGTGTTTTCGTTCATAGTCCGTGTCATCTTGGTATCAGAGCGGAGGCTTTGGATTTATTTTATCAATTCTTGGGTCTTTGTTTTGTTATCATCATATCTAAAAATAAATAAAAATCCAAAAAATCTCAAAATAGCAAATCTACTGTTCCTCAATGTATTTGTTCTTCACCGTTTCAGTAAGAAAATCGAATTCTTGTTGTCATTGTCGATTTTGATTCTTAAACTTCTGATTCCTTCATTATTTGAGTTTAATCTACTGATTTAGCTGAAAATTTGAAGTTTCCATTGAATCTGAGCACACTGTTGAAACTCGTCTTTGCTGAGTTCTTCGAAGAAGCGGGTCATTTGAAATATGAAGAATTAAGGTTCGAAGTTGGCTAGATGTTCGAGATTTTAGTTGGAAACATTGATATAAGGTGGAATATGAAGATTTGTGATCAATTTGAGCTGAATTTCTAGGGTTTTGGTTCGAAAATTGGTCAAACAAGTTTTGACGAAGAAGACCACTGGGTCTTTTGATTCAGGGATTGTTTGTTCAAATTAATCACTAGGGCTTGGCATTGATTTTGATTAGAGTTCTCATTTCATGTCTTAAATGGTTTGGTGAAGATTTGGGTGAGATTGGTTCGTTTATGGGATACTAAAGAACGAAGAACACTTCCAGTTCTTCAGTCGACGAACTTAGAAGAAATTGCAATTTTGGGTTCAAAATTTGAAATTGAGCATCGCCACGCAAACAATTCGCCTCCACGATTCAGAGTTGTGATCATTGTTTGAGATGCAACTTAACAGCAGAATTGCAGCAACTAAAAGTTGAAATTTAGGTTGTTCCTGATCAGTTTCTGCAGCACCTTTGGCAGCAAATCTGCAAAGTTGAGCTCTCAAGTTAGCTGTTGTTTGGTTTAAGTGTCCTGTACAACTAAGCCACAAAATTTCTACGCTCTTTGTTCCTCTGTTATCTGCTATGAATCTACAGAATTTTGGACTGTCGAACCTCATAAGTTGCACCTTTTCTGCACAAGTGTTGCACCACTTAGTTCCCATGTAGTTACAGTTCGGAACAACATCCGAGGAATGAAAATTTTGCATTGAAGTGTGTGAAGTTTCTACTGCACTTTTGCACCTGTTCTTCTCAATATTTGGCACAAGCTGAGCAGCTGAAATTTGCAGTTTTGGCCAGCATCTGAGGCTAAGACGGCAGCTTTTGCCCGTCTGTATCAGGAACTAGGTAACAAAGGCGGGGAGAAGAAGTTATTCCGACTCGCTAAGCTAAGAGAGAGGGCGGCTCGGGATCTGGACCAGGTGAGGTGCATAAAAGATGAGGACGGCAAAGTTTTGATGGAGGATGACCAGATTAAGAGGAGATGGCAGACATACTTTCATAAACTCCTAAATGAAGAAGGGGATCAGGGTATTGTATTAGGTGGATTGAGGAACACCGACATCCCCCATGAATTAAGTTATTGTAGGGACATTGAGGTCGATGAGGTCATCGAGGCAATGCGTAAGATGAGGGGGGGTAGAGCTACCGGGCCGGACGAAATTCCGGTTGAACTTTGGAGGTGTGTGGGTAGAGCAGGATTGGAATGGCTTACTGCGTTGTATAACGTGATATTCAAGACTAATAGGATGCCTGAAGAGTGGAGGTGGAGTACAATGGTTCCGTTGTATAAGAACAAAGGCGATATCCAGAGCTGTAACAACTATAGAGGTATCAAACTACTGAGTCATACCATGAAAGTCTGGGAGAGAGTGGTAGAGATGAGAGTGCGAAGGACGGTGTCTATCTCAAACAACCAGTTCGGGTTTATGCCGGGGCGATCTACCACAGAAGCTATCCATCTTATTAGGAGGATGGCAGAACAGTACAGGGATAAGAAGAAGGATCTCCACATGGTGTTTATTGATCTAGAGAAAGCGTACGACAGGGTTCCTAGGGAGGTCTTATGGAGCTGCTTAGAGGTTAAAGGGGTTCCGGTAGCCTACATTAGGGTGATTAGAGACATGTATGAAGGAGCTAAAACTCGGGTTAGGACAGTAGGAGGCGATTCCGAGCATTTTCCAGTTGTTACGGGGTTGCACCAAGGGTCTGCACTCAGCCCTTTCCTATTTGCCCTGGTGATGGATGCCATAACGCATCATATTCAAGGGGAGGTGCCATGGTGCATGCTATTTGCTGATGATATAGTCCTAATTGACGAAACACGACGCGGCATAAACGAAAGGCTAGAGGTTTGGAGACATGCCCTTGAGTCTAAAGGTTTCAGGTTGAGCAGGACAAAGACGGAATACCTCGAGTGCAAATTTGGGGAGGGGCCGACGGAAGCAGGAGTGGAAGTGAGGCTTGACTCTCAAATTATCCCTAAGAAGAGTAGTATCAAGTACCTTGGGTCAGTTATTCAGGGGATCGGGGAGATAGACGAGGATGTCACACACCGTATAGGGGTGGGTTGGATGAAGTGGAGGTTAGCGACGGGAGTCCTGTGTGACAAGAAAGTTTCACCATTACTAAAAGGTAAGTTCTATAAAGCAGTGGTTAGGCCGGCAATGTTATATGGGACCGAGTGTTGGCCGGTTAAGAATTCACACACTCAGAAGATGAAAGTAGCAGAGATGAGGATGTTGAGGTGGATGTGCGGGCATACAAGGATGGATAAGATTAGGAATGAAGATATTAGAGAGAAGGTGGGTGTGGCCCCCATAGAGGACAAGATGCGGGAAGCAAGACTCAGATGGTTCGGGCACATTCAGAGGAGGAGCACTGATGCACCGGTGAGAAGGTGTGAGCGACTGGCTGTGGTGGGCATGAGAAGAGGTAGAGGGAGACCTAAGAAGTATTGGGGAGAGGTGATAAGGCAGGACTTAGCGCGTCTTAGGATTACTGAGGACATGGCCCTTGATAGGGGATTGTGGAAGTCGAGCATTAAAGTTGTAGGTTAGGGGGAAGTTGTGGATATTTCCACAGCGCACTAGAGTGAGACTAGCTACTTAGGAGGTAATCGTAGAAGGTTACTGATCAGCTACCGACACAGGGAGTTATTTGTTGGATATTAGTATACCTTTCATCTATTTCTTCTATTTCATCTATTTCGTATTTCTTATACTGTTGCTATTGTGTTATTTTGTGTTATGTTGTGTATTTTACGTGATTTTTAGTATGAGTCTATTGATAGTACTAACTTATTGTCTTTCTTGTTGATGTCTTGAGCCGAGGGTCTCCTGGAAACAGCCTCTCTGCCCCCGGGGTAGGGGTAAGGTCTGCGTACATATTACCCTCCCCAGACCCCACTTGTGGGATTATACTGGGTTGTTGTTGTTGTTGTTGTTGTTGGCCAGCATCTGAGCTGGGAAATCAGTAGGTTTTTGTGACTGTTTCTTAAGCTTGAAAGGAGCTGAATTGAATTAGCTTCTGAGCCAGATTGGAGCTGCTGAAGTCTACTTTGGTTAACAGCAAAACTGCTGTTCCTTAGCATCAGTTTGTCCAATTTTGCGCAGCTGTTTTCAGTCAATATCCTGCTACAAGTTGCTGCACTTTTGTGACTAGTTTCAGTTGCATTTTGTGCACTAGTTTAGCTGCAAATCTGTTCAATTTTAGTTTTGAAAGTTTCTGCACTGTTCAGCTGGAAAGTTGCTAGATTTCTGCACTGTTTGGGCATCAACTGTGCAGTGTTCAGCTATGTTTCTTGATAAGTTTAGAGCAGCGGCTTTAACAGCCAAAATTTATAGATTTTCCGCATTATTTGACAGCAGCACCTCACCTGCAGCAGAATTAGCTGAAATTTGCATAGTTCCTGAATCTACCTGACAGTTGAAATTTCTACAGTGCTACAGTTATTTCTACACTAGCTTGGGTCGGTTTGGTTTTCAAAAGTTCAGTAGTTTTTTCTGTCCAGTTGTTAAACTTCTCTTCTTATTTGTTAACTCTAAACTAGGTTAACTTGATATTGGTTCATATTGATTTTGATTCTAGTTTCTTTGTATGCTTAACTTTCTTTCCTGCCAATTGTTTCGTGCTCTTATCTTTTGTTCAAGTCCATTTGCTTTTAATTATCTGTCCTTGTGAATACACGATTTCCACTCCACCCCGAAGACAGTTGGAACTTGTTATGAAACCTCGGGACTTTAAGTTTGCAAGCAATTCGAAATTCACTACTTGAGCGAAAAAAGGCGAGAGTGAATAGGACTTTAAGCACGCAAAAGCCAATTGGTGCAAAGTGTGATAGATGAGGGGTTGAGCGACATCAAGTGAGTTTGCGAGGACTTTTACTACTAACTTGTTTGCTCGTTTTGTAAGTATCATGGAGTACAGACAAACTTCTAGTTCTAATTGTAATCCGAGGAGTGCGACTCTAATGCATGAAGTTGTATCAATGCTCTATGACATAAATGAGAACATATGGAAACAAAAAACGGATTCAAGGTTGAATTCCATGATGGAGGAATCTCACTTGAGGCGGCAAGGAATGGAGAGTAGTATGACGGTTACTAATTCATCTACTACACCCTCTCCTTCACAAGTGCGACAAATGCTTCAAAGGGAAAATTTGCAACACAACCAACCTAACCAAAGACCACATGACTTACCAAGGCAACCACAATCACCAAAAGGACCTTATTTTCCTCCACCAAACTGCCGACCACCTGCCCACTACCAACCTCCAATCACACATCAACCACTACATGTACCTCAACTACAACCTTATCAAACCCCACCACTACTAGTGCCACAACCACAACTCCACCAAGGTTGCTTTCCACCACCCAAGTGTACTACCCACAAGCACACCAACCATCATTTAGACCTCGAGTTCCATTATGGAGGGACAATCTCCCTCCCCCACCACTCATACCACTTCAAGAGCCTCGGTTGATGAACAATCCACTTTTTCAATATGATCAAGGGAACACCTTGAATGAGTTGGACAACATCCAACAAGTTTTCAATGACGAATATAGGAGCGATGAAGTGAACCAAAGGGGAACAGGCCAAATGAGTTTGAGAATATCCTTGAAAAATGAAAAGAGAAAAAGTAAGAATAAGAGACAAAAGATAGAGAGAAGTGAGGGAGAGAAAAGTGACAATGCTAGAGTGGAAAAAAGAGAGAAAGTGTGGAGTAAAGCGAGTGAGTTGTCACAAGAAAATAGTGAAGAGCTCAAAAAGAAAATGAGAGATAAGAAAGAGGGAAAACAAAAAGAGAGTGAAGTTTTTTCTTATTCTAAAGCTAATAACCTTTCTTCTTTCTCTAGTTGTTGTATCCTGTGAGGGAACTTTTGGAGATGAGCCATCAAGTGAAGTTCAATCCACTTTGATGAACTTGGAAGAAGATCAAGCTACATTTTTAAGAGAACTTTTGACATTTAATGAACAAGTTCAAGGTAAAGAGAATTTCACTTTAGAAAAGCTTCAAGGTAAAATAGCTTATCCTTTTACTCATGATACTTTAGCTGATTGTGGTGACACTTTGAGTATGAAATATAGCTATGACATTGATGATTTTGATACCTCTTTATCTTGAAATGAGAAAAATAGTTATGGCTTGCAACTAGCTAGGAGTTATTGTGCATTATTAGATATTCTAGTTCTTTGTTAAATGATTCTTTAGCTAGTGATGTGTGTGATGTTGAATCTTATGATACCCCACCTTTATGGGATGATGCATGTGATGGTTCTTTTTGCTCTAATTTTACTTTGTTGGAAGAAAGTTTTGACCTTTATAAAGAAAGAGTCAAGAAGAATGTGTTGATGATTCTTTTGATTCTATTTTTATTCCTTTGGTAAAAAGATTCAATTTTTATGGTGAAAAGAGCAAATGTGACTGGAAAGTGAACAAGTTACTTATAATCACATAAATATAAAAGAAGAGAACTTCCATTTGTATTTCAATGAGTTGACTTCTCATGTATTTGATCTTGATGACTCTTATGCATATTTATGTGATGAATTTGTTGAGCATGAAAAGGAAAGTAAAGTTTTTGATGCTAGCACTAGTATTAATTGTTTTACTTATCTTATTCCTACTTTTGAAAGAATATCTCATTGGATTTTGCTAATGCTTCTATGAGAAAAGGTAAGATTGTTCGTTTTGAGTGACCATTTTGAACAAAAGGAATCTAATTGTATTGATTCTCTTGTGAAGGTTCAACAAGAGAAAGTTTATAGGGGTAAGAAAGGCCTTGAACTAACACTTTGGCATACTTTTTGTCACGAGCTTTTACTTTTTCCCAAAAGCAAGAATAGTATGTACGTTTGGCTTATGCTTATCTTGTGTTTATCTAAGGCCATTGAGGTAAAGACTCTTAACATTGAGTATTGTGATGTTATTTATATGATGATTCATGATGAGCTTGACATTTATTTTAAGTTGTCATGTGAAGTTGTTGGAAAGTGTGTCGATATTTGCGGGTTAAAATTTATGTTTGACCCCGGAGTTGCTTCTTATCATGGTGAAGTATCTTTCTTTTATTTGGAGAGCATTATTTTTATTGCTTATTATGACACTTGGTTATACCATAAAAGTGTGCACTTTGTTGAGGATTTGACAAGATTGTGGTTTTGTTGGAAGCATGAAACTTTACACTCTCTTGATTCTTCTCATGAGTATCATTTTCCTTATCGGCAAGTTTGTGTTATTTGTGTTGGAGATGTGTTTTTTATTGACTATGACCCTTGTCTATATCATAAGAGTGTCACTTTTGAGTAGAAGATTGTGATCTTTGATCTTTTAGCTTGGACATACAATTCTAGATCTTATTGTTGTTCCGCGTATTTTGCTATATTCGTATTTTTGTTCATAGTCCATATCAGTTGTGCAGTGAAAACAAGTAGCTTGATGGTCTTATCCTCACTCAATTACCCGAAGATGACATATTTATTCGGGATCTGGTAGATGTGCAAGGTCAAGAAGAGAATAATGATTATGACAACAATAACGATGAGTCTGGAGATGACAAACCCTTCCCTGACGAGGGTGATGAGGAGGAGGAAAAGAATGCCGAACCTAATTTGACGAGGGAGCATGCTCCACCTCCCATTAGATCAATAGTGTATGAGTTTCACGTGCCGTTTCATTTAAGTCATATTCCCTACCTTGATCATTTTCCAAGTACGTCGGATGTGGATGTCCTCACAAGAGATATTGATGAAATTCGGACAGCAATGTGGGATGAATCTAGACCAGCGGTGCTGTCAAATGGCATGCTTTTTCCTGATAATGTGCACCTAAGTAGGAGGTGAAATGTACAACGTAAAAGAGTGCCATGCGATGACGGTATAAGAGTCATCTCCGGATGTATACAAGGTTATTTGCTATAGATGCTTTGTGGGTTGTAATTGGATGTTGTGTGCGATAAAGAAAAAAAAATGTTGAAAGTGGGTAAATACATTAGCACCATAATTGTAAAATGGACACATTCAACGGGAATCATTTCAACTTGGATGTTACTTAATTTCTCTTGTCTTGATTCCACACATTGAAGCGTCCATAAGGTACAAGATCAAAGAGTGTATTACATCTGTCCACCAGGAATATGGGTGTACCATTACCAAAAGAAAGACATATCTCGGGCGCAAACATGCGTTTGAAATTGTTTATGGTTATTGGGGTAAGTCATTTGCATCTCTACCCAAGTACATGGCTGCATTTCAACTCTTTAACCCCATGACTGTTGCTGAATGGAAGCTCGAGCGGAGTGCGGGAATACCATAATATATATTCAGATACGTGTTCTGGGCATTTAAACCAGCAATTGATGGTTTTATGCATTACGAGCCGGTAATATCCATAGACGGTACTCATGTCTATGAAAAGTATGATATTAATATGTTGATCTCCATTGCAGTAGATGCTAATGGAAAAATATTTCCCCTAGCTTTTGCCATTTGTGCCAATGAAAGCCAAGAGACGTATACGCTCTTTTTGAACCACTTGAAGGAGCATGTTGTCAAACAACGTTTAGGTATTTGTCTAATATCTAATCGGTATGGTGGTATTTTAAGTTTTGTAGAGCATTATCCTGAATGGAAGGAATTGCATGCGTACCATCGTTACTCTGTGAGACACCTGAAGGCCAATTTCCAGAAGCAATATCCCAACAAGGATTTACATGATTTAATGTGGATGGCTGCCACCACCAGTGCAAATTTAGGAGGTGCATGGAATCGACCAGCCAGGAAGACGAAAAAGCCTATCATTGGTTGATGCGATATGAGCTTGACAAGTGGACATTGCATGCGGATGGTGGCAAACGATGGGGATCCCTAACTATAAATGTGTCGGAGTCTTTCAAAGGGTTATTGAAGTCTGCACGTGGATTGTCTGTCACTGCCATGGTGCGGATGTCATTCAAACAGACGGTGGAGAGGTTTGTTAAAAGGTATAGAGGTGCATCAAAATTGATGGAGAGGGGTATTGAATTTATGCCAAATCCAATGAAAAGATTTGAGAAATACAGGAGGCGAGCACATTGGCATTCATTTTTACAGTATTGCTATGAGCTAAATATTTTTGAAGTTTGCACTGCTATCCATCAAAACATGTTAAAATCCTAACTTATTAGACACATTAGATGAACTTCCACCAGGAAGCTGGATTACCACCGCAACCTAAACCAGTTGAAGGCCATTTACGACGGCCGTATCCTGCTTGCAAGCATATGCCATATTTACGCGCATAAACGGTATCACCAACATCCATTTGGTTCTGTATACGTGTTTTTTTTTGCACTTGTAGCTTACACAAATAGTACTTGTTACACAACATTTTAAATGGTTCTAGCGGCCAACAATGTCCCCGCTAGCTGCACTGCCTACAATATGTGTTTAAGTATGCAACAACACTATATTGCTTATCAACATAGTTGGTAGCACGTGATGGCATGTGAGCACAACATGCAGTAGATGGATCATTTCTCACAAGAACACAACATGCTGGCTTCATTTACGATATGTATATTATTACCCCAGTTTTTATGCCCCTACTTGCCTATGCTTTGATCATATATTTGTACAAAATAGTCTCAAAAGGCTCATAGGTTGTGCTTGTTTGCAGGTTTGATCGACAAAGTGACAAAATATCTAAGATCGGCTCAAAAAGGAGTGCAACCTGCTCAAGTATCAAAGACCAAGAAATCTAAGGGAAGAAGGCCTAGTGCGGACCGTGCAAAGTGGAATGCGGCCACACTAGTTGGTTCAGAGAGTTGGTAAAATCAGGATAGAGGCAATGCGGTCGCGGTACATATCTCGCGGTCTGCGGTCAGGGCTCCGCGGCCACACTACTCTTTTGTGTAGTCCGCGATCAAGAGATTCAGAGAACTACAATTTTGCCATGACAATGCCATACGGTCCGCGGTCGTTATTGTGCGGACCGCGCCAACTCCCTCCGCGGCCGCGGTCCATTCTATGTGGTCCGCGGAGTCCAAGTTCAGAGAAGCCAAAGTTGAAGTCAAGGAGTCCAGTACGGCCGCGGTCCATTGAGTGCAGCCCGCACTGACCTCGTAGGGGTATTTTTGTCCAGTTTTTCTAGCTTAGTATAAATAGAACATTTTACCATTTTTAGGTCATCTGTTATTTCCAGAATTGAGTTGCGCTCGTGAGAACATCTTTTGTAGCCATTTTTGGCACCTTAGCTTCAAATTTACGATACATTCTTGTAATTTAAGTTAGCATTTAGTTATTATGTCTTGTTCTTCATCTATTTCTTCATTTTCTTGTTCTAGCATGAGTAGCTAAACCCATTAGCTAGGGTTGTGGCTCAATCCTAGTGTGGGTAATTTATGGGTGTTGCCATCTAGGGTTAGATTGACTATGGGTATTTGCTATTTGGGTTAATTTCATGTTTTAATTTAGAATTGGTGGTTGCAAATACTGATCCAATCTTTGTGGGTTTAACTTTTTTTGAGAAAGAGAGTTTATGACCCCAAAATTGACCCAACAAGGAATTGGGATGGACTCATGAGAAATGATAGTCCTAATTAACGAGTTAAATCTCGAGAGAGTAATCACTCTACTTGAACCCTAGTTGCTTGTCCTAATTTGCCTACCCATTTGGTCTCGAGAGAGTCAATTGGTCAAAATCACTCTCTCTACCGAGAGGTATGAGAGTGAGTAAAATTGTGCAACGGTTATAGCATAAGCCCCAAATATGTCAATCGAACCTTAGTAACATCTACCCGTTAATTAGCCACCTAGGTGATGTCACGACCCTAGTGCCCTTCTTCCCATTAGATACAACTTTAGCAATAATCTAGTAGCATAATGTAGCTTAAATTGTAGATCATCTAAGAGCTCACATGCAACTCTATCCTAAGTAGATACCTGAATTCCCTTCTAGATCTCTAAGGATTCGATCCCGACCCTCATATCGGGTAAAAGCTATTGCGACCCTCTTTTCCTACTCTTTAGTAGCGTGGAGTTGGCTGCGATCAGTGCCCAACTATCAAGGATTTATGTAGTGTTTTGTTTATCTTGTTTGTAATGTGGTTGTGATAAGTATGTACTTGTTTATCTTGAACAATGTATGAAATAAAATTAATTTCCATTGCTGTTAAATCTTATTGATATTTAACATTAATAGTACAGTACAACATTAGCGATAAGAGTACATCGGCCCATGTGGTAGCGGGCGAACTTAGGATTTCGTGCTTTCCAGGAAGCGTGCAAGTGGGTAAACGCTATCTATTTAGTAGCTTTGTGTGTTGCTCTTCTTTACTTCTTATTTACTAATTTTTTTTGTGTTGATTACTCAGGTACAAATGGCTCTCAATGCTAATGACCCTCTTGGCAACGTGAATGTTGGGGAGGAGGTAGATGATCTTGATCAAGAAGAGGTTCCTAGTTTACCTCAAGCTCCACGTAGAGGCCGTCAGGCTAATGCAAATGACAACAACAATATCGCAGACCCTCCTCTGCCACCGCCAAGAGTGGCTCCAAGAGTCCTCCCAAATCAAGGATATGCGAGTGTCATCGTTCCTCCCCGAATCCGGGCGGGGAACTTTCAAATTACAAATGTCAAGTTGACCATGCTCGAGCAAAGAGGATATTTTACCGGCGCCTCCGATCAAAATGCCTACAAGCACTTGAAGCAGTTCGTAGATACATGCTGGGGTAGCAAGCAAACAAACGTGTCCGAGGATGTGTTGAGATTGAGGATTTTCCCATTTTCTCTTCGGGGTAAAGCATTATATTGGTTAGAAAGGCTCCCCAATCATTCCATCACAACGTGGAATGAATTGGCGGACAACTTTATTTTCAAGTTCTTTTCGTCGAGTCACATGGCGGCGCTTCGGGATGAAATTTTGTCTTTCAAGCAAAAGCCAACAGAACCCTTGCATGAAATATGGGAGAGATTTAGAACAATGGTGAAAGAGTGCCCAAATAATGATATGATGGATGTGATGACTCAACAAACCTTTTATCGGGACATCAACACCACTAATCAATGCATTGTGAACCAATTGGCTGAAGGCAACTTTATGAAGCTTCCTTACAATGAAGCTTGTAATGTTTTGGTTGAAATGGCCGACACTTTTTTGGCATGGAAAAGCCGAGCAAATGTGCCCTACGGTGACCCCACGATCATCCATTTGCACAAGGAGTTGCATGACCATAGTCAAGCTATTACTAAGCTCACTACGACTACGAATCAATTGGCGAAGGCGCAATTGCAACAAGTCCAAAGTCCTTGCCAAGTCAATGCCATGGAAGGAGCGAATATGCTTAAGGGAAGGCAAAGAGGACAACAACCTCAAGGAAATTATGATCAATATGATGATGGTGGTGGTTTCTCAAATAAGTGTTATGATGAGCAAAGCGAAGAGGTTCAATATGTCAATAACTATCAAGGCAATTCTTCAATCAACAATGGTAACCCCAAGAAAATTGGGGCAATCAACAAGGTGGTGGTAATTGGAACAACAATAATCAAGGCAGAAATTGGGGGAACAACAATTTGGGCGACCAAGGGAATTAGAATGGAAATAACAACAACATTAGAATAACAACAATGGTCAAGGCGGGTGGAATAACAATGGAAATCAAGGCAACCGGGGGCAAGGTTTTCAAAGGCCCCCAATGTATCAACAACCGAACAATCTGCCTCCGTTTCAATCTCTAGGGTCTAGTTCTTTGGGTAATAATATGGGAAGAATAGAAATGATGTTCGAACAAATGATGAAAAAGAACCAAGACTCCGATGCACAATTGGCTTCCCACAATACCTCTATTCGGAACTTGGAGGTGCAATTAGGCCAAATCTCTCAATCGTTGAATACTCGACCTAAGGATGCTTTACCAAGTGATACGGTAGTGAACCCGAAAGGAGGTAACAATCATGAGATGGCAGTTACAACAAAAAGTGGGAGAGGCACTGATGTGCATGGCTCGAAAGAAAATCAAGTTGTGGATGATGATGTTGGGTTCCAAGAAAATGTGAGTCATTTGATAATTGAAGATGTGGTTGAGACCAATGTGAACAATGAAGTGGGGATAGATATTGTGAGGCCGAGGTGGAAACACAAGATGCTGTGAACCCGTCTAGGGAACACGTGATTGATATACCCGAGCCGGTGGTGCCCAAAGCCAAGGCACCTTTGCCTAGGCCACCTCCGCCTTATCCTCAACGGTTAGCAAAGAAAAAGGGTGATAACCAATTCAAAAAGTTCATTAAAATGATGAAGAGTCTTACAATCAATGCGCCTTTAGTGGAGGCACTTGAGCAAATGCTAAGGTATGCAAAGTTTATGAAGGATTTGGTAACAAAGAAGAGGTCAATGGAGTGTGAAACAATTAAGATGACTCATCAAGTGAGTGCTATCGTACATTCTATGGCCCCGAAACTCGAAGACCCCGGAGCTTTTACTATCCCTTGCAATATTGGTAGTGTGGATTTTTCCAAGGCCCTTTGTGATTTGGGGGCTAGCATAAATTTGATGCCTTATTCGGTCTTCAAGACTTTGGGAATTGGGCAACCTAGTCCAACCGAAATGAGACTTCAAATGGCGGATCGGTCGATGAAGTGGCCTTTGGGTATAATTTATGACGTACTTGTCCGGGTGGAGAAATTCATATTGCCAGCCGACTTTGTCATATTGGATTGTGAAGTGGACTTTGAAGTCTCGATTATTATTGGGAGACCTTTCCTAGCAACGGGGAAGGCTTTGGTTGATGTTGAAGCGGGTGAGCTAACTTTCCAAGTGGGAGATGAAAAGGTGGTCTTCCATGTTTGGAGTTTCCTTGGGCATGTCGGGTTCTACCGGCGATTTATCAAAGATTTCTCGAAGGTTGTGAACCCCTTTGAAAGTTGCTAGAGAAAGATTCTAAGTTTGTTTTTGATGAAAAATGCATAGAGGCCTTTGAACTTTTAAAGCACAAGTTGACCACCACCCTGATCATTACCGCACCCAATTGGAGTATGCCCTTTGAACTAATGTGTGATGAAGTGACGTTGCGGTGGGGGCGGTGTTGGGTCAATGAGTTAGCAAAATATTCCATCCTGTGTACTGTGCAAGTAAGACTATGAATAAAGCTCAATGGAATTACATGGTGACGGAGAAGGAACTGTTGGCCATTGTATTTTCTATGGAGAAATTTAGGCCATATCTTATGGGGTCCAAGGTAATTGTGCACACCAACCATGCCGCCCTTAGGTATTTGATGACCAATAAGGATTCCAATGCAAGATTGATGAGATGGGTGCTACTTCTTCAAGAGTTTGATTTAGAAATAGTGGACTGGAAGGGAAGTGAGAATCAAGTTGCGGACCATTTGTCCCGCTTGGAGGAGGAAGGAAGGCCATGTGATGGTCTTGAGATAAATGATACATTCCCCGACGAGCAACTTCTTTCCGTGTCAATGTGTGACATGCCATGGTTCGCGGACATTGCCAATTTCATTGTAACTGGAATTGTCCCGTGTGAGCTCTCTTCCAACCAAAGGAAGAAACTCAAACGGGATAGTTTGTATTTCTATTGGGATGATTCGTACTTGTTTAAGGTTTGCACGGATGGTGTGATTAGAAGGTGTGTCCCGGAAGGTGAACAATCGAGTATTTTGGAGGCTTGTCACTCCTCCCCTATGGTGGCCATCATGAAGGGGCGAGGACGACTTCAAAAGTTTTGAGTTGCGGTTTCTATTGGCCAACTTTGTTTAAGGATGCTAGTGATTTGGTAAAAGGATGTGATCAATGCCAACGAGCGGGAGGGATTTCCAAGAAAGACGAGATGCCTCTTAACACAATTCTTGAAGTTGATATCTTTGATGTTTGGGGTATTGATTTTATGGGTCCTTTTGTTAGCTCGTGAGGGAAACTTACATTCTAGTAGCAGTGGATTATGTGTCAAAATGGGTTGAGGCCGTGGCCTTGCCTAATAATGAAGCTAGGAGTGTGGCGGCATTTCTAAAAAAGAGTATTTTGACAAGGTTTGGTACACCCCAGGCAATCATTAGTGATGGTGGATCGCACTTTTGTAATAGGGCTTTTGATACCTTACTCTCCAAGTATGGTGTTAACCATAAAGTCTCTACACCTTACCATCCACAATCAAGTGTCCAAGTTGAAGTATCAAATAGAGAAATCAAGAGCATCCTGTCCAAAACTGTCAATGCAAATAGGACCGATTGGTCCAAAAAGTTAGATGATGCTTTATGGGCCTATCAGACCGCATACAAGACCCCAATTGGTATGTCACCGTACCGGTTGGTGTTTCGGAAAGCATGTCACCTACTAGTGGAATTGGAGCATAAGGCTATGTGGGCCTTGAGGAAGCTTAATCTTGAGTGGGATATTGGCCAATCTTCGTGTTGAACAACTAAATGAACTTGACGAATTCTGGTTCCATGCATACTCTAGTTCGTCCTTGTATAAGGACAAGATGAAGTACTTACATGACAAATATGCTCGTGGAAAGGAGTTCAAGGTTGGTGATTTGGTCCTCTTGTTCAACTCTCGTCTAAGGTTGTTTCATGAAAAGCTGAAATCAAAGTGGAGTGGGCCATTTGAAGTTGTATGTGTAACCCTATTTGGTGCTCTAGATTTGAAGAACAAAAGTGGTGAAGTCTTTAGGGTGAATGGGCACCGTGTCAAGCATTATCTTGGGAAGATTGATGATAGCCATGTGGTGGTTTTGGTTCATTTCAAATGATATGATTGGTAACCCGCGTCGTGTCGCGATGTTAAATCAGGCGCTTCTTGAGAGGCAACCCATGTATTTTTCTTTTTTATTTTCTTTGATTTTCTTGGTAGTTAGGTTTGAGTTTTGAGCTAACTGATTGTGAGATGTTGCAGGGATTGAGTTGATGCAGTGCAATATATTTTGAAATAAGTTGAACAGTCTCTGAAGTTTTCTAGTGCGGCCGCATTGCACTTTGTGCGGTCCGCATTGGTGATGGCCAAAAGTGATACTCTCTGAAGTTTGCCACCGCGGCCGCATTCCATTTAGTGCGGTCCGCGGTGGACCTCTGCGGCCGCGGTCTGCTTTTGTGCGGTCCGCGGAGGTTGCCTTCTCAAGCTTCAATGAAACAAACCCAACGCAGTCCATTTTGTGTGGCCGCGTTGGTAGGTGAGGATGGGTCCCATTACTTTTCTATAAATAGACCCCAAGGGTCACCCTGTACCCTTTTCTAACTTTGAATACTCAGACCCCTAAAAGTACTATTCACACTCGCATTGGCCCATAATTCTTGCTTACATTGCTTAGTTGCATACAATCTTCACAATCTGGTAACATTTCATGCATCTTTCATTGATTAATTTTATATTTTCATTTTATTTTCATGCCCAGCAGTTTTGGCTTCTCTTTTTCTTCTCGTAGTTTCTTCTTCTTAGTTTAACTATTAGTGTATGGTAGTTTTCAATGTTGGGTTTGTGTGCTGAATATGCTTAATAAAAGGGCAATTGAGTAGGGAAAAGTTAGGTGTAAAAAAAATTGAACAAAAAATGGCAAAAACATCAAACCCTAACTTAGTGCATATGCAAAATACTCCCCATGGACCACGGTCTGCGGTGCCCTGATGCATCCGCATAACCATTTTGCGCGGACCGTAGTCCCCTAGTGACTGGAAGTGAACCTTTGCCCAGCGTGGCCGCATTGCATTTTATGCGGTCCGCGCTGGTCCAACACGGCCGTGATCCCACTTTGTGCGGACCGTGGTGGGGAGATTCAGAGAGATGATTTCTGGGCCTTTGACCCAACACAGATCGCAGTTGCTTTTGTGCGGTCCGCAGTGTCCCCTGTGCGACCGCACTCCCTTTTGTGCGGGCCGCGGTGCTATGTTCTGCAACTGATTTTACAATCTCTTCTTCTGCTGTCTGCAATTCAAATTCAATGCATGTTTCATTTCCTGTGCTTATACTAGCCATGTTAGATATGTATGCTTGCAGATAATGGTAAAACAACGAGGCAAGGGTTCCAAACAACCTACAGAGGTGATTCCTCCCGAGGAGGCAAAGGCAAAATGATAAAACTCACTCCCCAAGCTAATAAAAGCTGCAGACAGAGCTGCTTCTCATTCTTCGGGGAGTGAGTACGTTCCTTCACAGGACGTATCTTCAGATTCCATTCCCACTCATGTCCCTGACTGGCCCGGGAGGTTTAGACTGCCTGATGATACTCTTCCGCCATCACCCACTGCCGAAGCTCCACAGCGTATACCTTGTGAGTTGTCTGAGGTCTTAGTAGCCGGCAGTGATGAGTACTCCACCTCACTCATAGCTTTATATCCGAGGAGAGTGCAGGCGGACGTGCTGAGGATGGCAATGATAGTGATGAGGAGATGCCTCAGAGTGGTGCACCTCAGGTTAGGGGTGTTGACCGGACTAGAAATCCCACAGCTTGGGAGGATAGGTTCGTCAGTAAGGTAGTGTTCCACAAGTTTAGGGAATGGTGGCCTCTACGAAAGCTGATTCTGGAAAGGAGTTTTATTGAGCGAGACCTTCTACCCCTGCTCCCAAATGTGCATAGACAATTTCGAACTCGAGTGGGTTGGGAGCATTTTCGGAGTGAATGGGTAAAGGCAAATGAGCACATGGTCAAGGAGTTCTATAGCAATGTGGACCACATCTTGAAGGGCACTAAAGTGACCAAAGTGCAAAACAAAAAGGTGGTATTTACTGGGAAGGCACTCAATGAATACTTGGGGTTTGATGAAGAGGATGAGACCCTCTATAATGAAAAGTTGGCAATGGGCGAAGAGGTTCATCCATGGTTAGCTTCATACCTGGCAATCCCGGGTACTGTTCCAAAGTGGTTGCAAGAAGGGATCAAAATATTTCGGAAGACCTTTAACTTTGAGGCTAGGGGTGGTTGACTTTTGTATGCAGCCGGCTTGACCCCACTACCCATGATCAGACTATTCCACTTACCCGGGCTATTTTTGTTGCATTTATTATGGCGGGATACCCTATCAATGTGGGCAATGTGATGTCCCGTGTGATTTTTATGGTGGGGCTTGAGCATGACTGAAACTACCCTTTTCCCAACACCCTCACCATGTACTTCTAGGACTTGAAGGTGGAGAATAAGCAGTTTGATGTCAAGGTTAAACCGGTGGCTCCATTCTCGTGGTACAGTTTAAAGGGGCCAGACAACCCCAAGGACAAAAATTACAAGCCACCTGCCTCTAACCAAACTGGCCAGTCTGAGGAGCCGGATGCGGTAGAGCTTTCTACTGAGCCTGATGCCACTACCACTGATATACCTCTTGGACCTTCCACTACTGTTGGTCCCTCTACTTCAGCTGGCCCGGAGATTCCTTCTTCCCGGGCCCATCCTATCACTGCCCACCGACTGAGCCAAACACTTCAGAGCTTGAACAACTGGATGTTTACTGCTTCATCCAAGTTGTCTACTTTGACCTCCACAATTGCAGCTCAGTCAACTCCTCCATCAGTTTAGGTCCCACAATCTATTTAGGATGCCTTGAAGAATTTGCTTACTAACTAGGAGAAAATCCTAAGCACCCAGGCCGAGTTGGTGAAGGTAGTGGCTTCTCATGGCAAGGCTCTCAAAGAGTTTGCGAAGGAGCAAAAGAAGCTGCGCAAGATACGGGCTTCCAGGGAGTCCGTGAAGGAGCTTAGGGCAGATGTAGAGAGACTGAAGGCAGATCAGCTGCCTTTAGATTTATTATTTGAGGACCCAGCTCTAGCAGCAGTTCCAGCAGCAGCCCCAGATACAGAGTTGGTGCAGAGGCCTCCAAAGAAGAGGAGGAAGATCCCTAGTGCAGATGATGCTATCATCGAGTTGGCGGACCCAGTAGAGGCTTCCTCCAGTCAGCCACAAGATGTACTTGAGTCACAGACTGTCCAGGTCCAGGCCCCAGTCCCAGCAACTGAGCAGCAGGACATCAGGAACCAGTCTGAGGTTCCCGCATATACAGAGGACTCGAGGACCACTCATGTTCATATGCATCCAGACGAGGCTTAGTGAGCTCCTATATCCTTTACTCTTCATTTTTGATGCTTATTTGTTTATTTGACATTGGGGACAATGCTAGATTTTATTTGTGGGGGTGCGCCGTACTTTTTATCCGGATGATTGTATATATTAGCTGACTTAGTTTATGTTTCTGTTGATTTTCTATTTGTTCTGTATATAACTTTACATTTAGTTACTCTTATCGTACTTTTTATCTTCTCTTTGGTCTGTATATAAAGTTACATTTTTGTATATATTCATCCCCCGTTGTATATTCTAATCCCCTATTGTAAATATTCATTCTTTTCGTACAAATTTTTCATTTTTAGCCTAGTAGATAGGCTCGCAGCCTTTTTGTCTCATTGGCGCTTTCAATAAGCCCTTGATTTTCTTAATGCCATGGTTCTTTCCAAGGGTGGAGTATTGTGTGAACCGGGTGGCTCTTCCCGATGATGGATGGAGTGACAACCTTCTTAAGGGTTTGAGTCCGTTTTTGATTTTTCTTTTGTTTTTAGTAGTTTATAGTTAAGGGTACCTCAAGCATAGCTTCACTTGGGCCTAACACATTTGCCTTTGATCACATGGTCAAAGACAAGTGGTTGTGTTTAGGATGGTGAAAGTAGTGACCTTGAGACTCTTGTGTTGACCAAACAAACATCATGTGGTCTTTCGGGACTATTGTGTGCTTAATAGAGTCTAAGTTTGTTGTGGGACCTCAACTCTATGACTTTATCAATCCTTGAGTGTGTGTGGCGAGAAATCAAATTTTGAGTCCAAGTCCCAAGCCAATGGTCTAGAACTTGCCCTGAATATTTGTTGAGGCAAAATTTTGAGTGAAATTCGACTTGAGAAGTGATTATAGGCTCTCCTTGATCCAAATGATAAGTTGAACAATTCCATAGCCTACCAATGAGATAATCCCTAGCTATCTCTTTTGAGCCTTAAACCTTTTTCTTTCAAGAACTAATGCTACAAGCCTATACCCGTTCTAAATTCTACCCTCTCTTGGCACCCAAATCTTCCCTTGAGTAATGGAAAAGTCTAAGTTTGGGGGGAGAGACAAGAAAGGAAATAAAGTGGTAAAAGGTACAAAATCAAAAGAAAAGGAAGGCAATGAAAAAGAAAGAAAAGAAAAAGACAAAAAGAAAGCCCAATGTGAACAAGAATAAAAAGGGATTCAAGGAAAACAAAAGTGAAAAAGGTGTGGAAAAAGTAGAAAAAGGAGAAATATTTTGAATTGCATAAGAAAGAGTGACAATGTGTCTCTTTAACCCCTTGAAAGGAAGTGAAATACTTAAAAGAGTCAAGAGAATTGTGCCAAAATGAATCAAAAGAAGTACTTTAGGGAAGATGGAACCCATATAGACCAACAACTTTTCCTACCCTCAACCAAAAGCCTTCACATTCACTCTACAAAAGCCATATATGATCTTGAGTTGGATGACGCTCGCATTAGTGGATACTTACATGAGGGTAAATCATATGGTACTTAGAGCCGGACTTGTGACCTTTCCTTGAGAGAGACGAGTGAAATCCCATTAACCTCGGTTTGTGTGCTTATACTCTAAAAGGTGAGGTTTGCTTAGGGAGAGTTGAGGATGTATGAGTTTGGATTCCACAGCGACCAAAGTAATTGATAGAGTTCTTTGATGTAATGAGTCAATTCTTGATGCTCTTGTGTCACACTTTATGCATAGTATTCAAAGTTTAAATGTTGTTGATGATCCATTTGTATTTAGGGCAATTGTTAGTCCCAATTGATGCTTGTTGAGGTTACTTTAGGTCAGATGCAATTACTCGGATTTTCCTTAAGGGGTGGGTCTTATTCTGTTTGCTTGAGGGCAAGCAAAGGTTTAAGTTTGGGGGAGTTGATAAGTTAGGATTTTAACATGTTTTATGCCCCTACTTGCCTATGCTTTGATCATATATTTGTACAAAATAGTCACAAAAGGCTCACAGGTTGTGCTTGTTTGCAGGTTTGATCGACAAAGTGACGAAATGTCAAAGATCGACTCAAAAAGGAGTGAAACCTTCTCAAGTATCAAAGACCAAGAAATCTAAGGGAAGAAGGTCTAGTGCGGACCGCACAAAGTGAAGTGCGGTCGCACTAGGTGGTTCAGAGAGTTGGTAAAATCAGGATAGAGGCAATGAGGCCGCGGTACATATCTTGCGGTCCGCGGTCAGGGCTCCGCAGCCACACTACTCTTTGGTGCGGTCTACAGTCAAGAGATTCGGAGAACTACAATTTTGCCAAGACAATGCCATGCGGTCCGCGGTCGTTATTGTGCGGACCGCGCCAACTCCCTCTGCGGCCATGGTCTATTCTACGCGGTCCCCGGAGTCCAAGTTCAGAGAAGCCAAAGTTGAAGTCAAGGAGCCCAGTGCGGCCGTGGTCCATTTAGTGCGGCCCGCACTGACCCCATATGGGTATTTTTGTCCAGTTTTTCCAGCTTAGTATAAATAGAATATTTTACCATTTTTAGGTCATCTGCTATTTCCAGAACTGAGCTGCGCTCGTGAGAACATCTTTTGTAGCCATTTTTGGCACCTTAGCTTAAAATTTACGATAGATTCTTGTAATTTAAGTTAGCATTTAGTTATTACGTCTTGTTCTTCATCTATTTCTTCATTTTCTTGTTCAAGCATGAGTAGCTAAACCCATTAGCTAGGGTTGTGGCTCAATCCTAGTATGGGTAATTGATGGGTGTTGCCATCTAGGGTTAGATTGACTATGGGTGTTTGCTATTTGGGTTAATTTCATGTTTTAATTTAGAATTGGTAGTTGCAAATACTGATTCAATCTTTGTGGCTTTAACTTTTCTTGAGAAAGAGAGTCTATGACCCCAAAATTGACCCAACAAGGACTGGATGGACTCATGAGAAATGATAGTCCCAATTAAAGGGTTAAATGTCGACTGAGTAACTACCCTACTTGAACCATAGTTGCTTGTCCTAATTTGCCTACACATTTGGTCTCAAGGGAGTCAATTGGGAAAAATCACTCTCTCTTCCGAAAGGTGTGAAAGTGGGTAAAATTGTGCAACGGTTATAGCATAAGCCCCAAATATGTCAATCGAACCTTAGTAGCATCTACCCGTTAATTAGCCACCTAGGTGATATCACGACCCTAGTGCCCTTCTTCCTATTAGATACAACTTTGGCAATAATCTCGTAGCATAATCTAGCTTAAATTAGTAGTTTTATAATATTAGTTGGTAGTTTAAAAACCCAAAAATAAAGAGAAGATCATCTAAGAGCTCACACGCAACTCTATCCTAAGTAGATACCCGAATTCCCTTCTAGCTCTCTGAGGATTTGATCCCGACCCTCATATCGGATAAAAGCTATTGCGACCCTCTTCTCCTACTCTTTAGTAGCGTGGAGTTGGCTGCGATCAGTGCCCAACTATCAAGGATGTATGTAGTGTTTTGTTTATCTTGTTTGTAATGTGGTTGTGATAAGTATGTACTTGTTTATCTTGAACAATGTATGAAATAAAATTAATTTCCATTGCGGTTAAATCTTATTGATATTTAACATTAATACTACAGTACAACATTAGCGATAAGAGTACATCGGCCCGTGTGGTAGCAGACGAACTAAGGATTTCGTGCTTGCCAGGAAGTGTGCAAGTGGGTGAACGCATTACTAGCCAAGCTAGTCACTTGGAACATAGGGGTATTCAATCCCCGAGCTTCTGGGCCTTGAGAACCGACTTCAGATTTGCTCCTTAGATAGTGAGTAGCAAAGAAGGGTAGGGTTTAAAGTTTAGGGTCTTCAGTTCCACGTCCCAGCTCATCGAAGCTACCACGTATCGATTGAAATTTCCCAATCTTAAGCAAAGGAGTTAAAAATTTAAAAGTGAAGTGATTTGGAGTAGATTTGAGTTAAATTTCAGAAAAGACGCAACTGTTTATAAATGAATCTACAAAATAAGACTCCTTATACTATTTCTAACAAGTATGAAAAAGTGGCTCGCGTGCAAAATATAACTTTTGGAGAAGTTTTATTGTACCCGAAATAATCTTTAACACGCGAAGCATAGGGCGGTTAAATACTACGTTATGTGAGTTGTCTTGTCGATGTAAAAAGCTGCTCGTGTGGAAAAGCTATTTTGTACCAGAAAGAATCTTTAACACGCGAAATATATTGCGGTTGAATACTACGTTATGTGGGTTGTCTTGTCGATGTAAAAAGTTACTCACTTGGAAAAGTTGTATTGTACTCGAAAGAATCTTTAGCACGCGAAGTATAGCGCGATTAAATACTAAGTTATGTGTGCTGCCTTGCCTATAAATAACTAGCGCATTTTAGTTATTATCTGCGTTTAACCAAAACAAATAGCAAAACCTTCCATAAAAGCGAGTTTTTTTGCATTAACAAATGTCTGGACGCAATGACCAACCAATGTGTTATTTTGGCAAACATTGTATGATGAAGTCATGTTGGTCCGATTGTCATGTTGGGTGCAGATACTGGATGTATGTAAACAGGTTTGGAGGCAATGACGGAAATTATTGCAATTTTGAGGAATAATATGATGAACCCATTGAGCAGGAATGCTATAAAGAATCTTTGCACTATATGCATTGTAAGAGAAACTAAAAGAGGCGGAAGAAGATAAAATAGGTTGGAAGAGAAATTTAAGTGGTTGGAGCAGAGAATACTAGGCGGTAGTGACTAAATAATGACATGTATGTGTTGAGTGTAATATTTTATCTTTATGTTTTTTGTGTCTTGTATTTTCATTAGTTGTACTGAATTTAAATTATGTTAAGTTGCTATGTTTGTGTTTGTGTTTTAGTATTAAATAACAAAAAATTGGAGAAATAAAAACATAATGCACATATAATGTAAACAATAAAAATAGTTTTCATTATTTAGAGAATGTCATATGTATATAAAATAGAAAAAAAATCAATGTTTCCCACATCCTTTATACTTTAAAGTAGCCGCTGGCCTCAGGCGCATCCCATCCCGACCGGCAACACTATCAGGATCATCCTCATTACCTCGCCTCTTTATTGGAGGATGAGCTTCGGTATGATCATCAGTAAGGCTGGCAGGCACGGTAGAAGGGGCTGTCGTTGCAGCAGTAACCTACAAAACAATGACATATTTTAGTACATGAAAGATATAATAGTAGTGTAGGGGTTGATTGCATAAAAATAATTAAAATATCTTACCATGGTCACAGCGAGCTCCTGAAAATACTCATCTGTCTCAGAGATGTAAGTGTCACACCTAGTGGCCTTCTCAACGGGAGAGGATGATGGCTTCAAAAAAAATATGCTTTAGATATTTATGACTAATCAATGAGATAAACACAAAATTAAGTAATAGTAATACAAACTAACTAAATCATATGGAAGATCCTCAGCATCCCTCGGTGGTGAGCCATAACTAAGTCGGCGCCCACTATCCACATGTCATATCGGACGAGCTTCAGCAACCATCGATGCCTCTCGAGGGTGAGCAAATAATGCATCCCAGTCATTTTAGGTAAATGTCGTGCCCAGAATCGACAATGGAGCTGACGGGGTCACTTGCGAAGTCCCTAGAGTAAGCCCCAGGTTAAATGACGGGATATCACTAGGATCAGGGTGGTCACCTGGATGATCAACTCCAACATCCTCACTAGGTGCCTCAACACCCTCTTGCTGGGGACTGACTCCTCGCCGACCCCCACGACCTCATAGGACACCCCTACCTCGTGGCACACACCTGCCACGTCGACCACGTTCAGAATGCACTGCTGACCCACGATGGTACTACTTTGGCGCCAAATAATCAGCCTCGTGTGCTAAGCGCTCATCATCCCAGGCTCACTGCAATGTCCGGGCAGCCAAATATGTAGCATGTCAGCCAAAACGGTAATGTTAACGTTATAACTAAGTATACCAAATAACATACCCGTGCCTCATGCCTCTCGGCATATGGAACGAACTGACCTCCAGCACGATGAACGGGATTCCTAATGATAAGCGAGTAATGCTGCGGTACCAGCCGATATGTACATGCTTACCATCCATAAGATAGGCCAGAGGGGATGGTGGAATCAGGTCACACCGCTGGTCCCAAGTCTCGATATGCGCCTCTAGCCATGCCTCATATGCCTGGTCAACCTTTGAACGATCATCCCGCTGGTAATGTGTCCTAACCTAAGTGGGCGCTGGAGGTACATGCTGCGTTTGACCAAATTGGTGAGGGACTCGCTCGATGGCATGATGCTCGACAATATCGACACATATCAACGGGATTGGGCAAACCAGCTATTACCACATTGCTATATGGCATCCAAATGAACTATCATGCTAAAATAGGAACCGTGAGTATACGCAACACATATAAATCCAGGCCAAGTAAACTTAAGTATAGAATTACCTGCGCGTCCTCCAACAAATCCAACAAATCTCTGCCATATGGAATATTATGTTGATCTTTGTACTCGCATCCATATCCCCGCCTCTCAACCTACCTCCTAGACAAATGGAAAAATGGTGGAGGTGGTGCATCCTGAGCTATGGGTTGTCGAGGCGGCTGAAACTGCAGGAACCGCTCCCAGGCCTAAACCTAATGTACAATTTGGACGTAAAATTTAAGGTATATTTTTATGATGTATGTTATAACGAAGAGAGTATTTGACTATGTTTTCACCTGCAGCAGCGACATAAATCCTGCAACGTCTCGCTGAGGGCCCATGCATACCCGATACATCTGCCGGTACAAATAAACATGAATAACATCACTCCAGCAGTACTGAGGTAAATCATCTAGCCGCTCAAGATGATGAATTAATCTCAAGCTGGCTAGGTTCCCGAAGTGTTCGGGAACAATACGCCTCTAAACATAAGCAACAACAGCAACCTCGTGTACCAGTTTATATGAACCTTTGGTGTATCATAAGCAATGTCATCATGGATGGCCTCCAAATGCTACCGGATCGGCATCAACGAAAGATGACAAGTCGCAACCAATACACCCTCATCCTCTGGCCGAAAACCGGTAAGCCTCTACAAAGTCTCCAAGTACTGAGCTCCCGTATAATCTCTCATGCCTTGCGGCAAAGCAACATCAAGTCCATTAACCGGCAGCCTATAAAAGACCTCAATGTCCTGCAGTGTGATAGGGGCCTCGCCAATGGGCAAATGGAATGTGTGCGTCTCTGGTCTCCACCGCTCTATCAAAGCCGTGATCAATGACCAATTCAGCTGCAGCTGACTGATCTCAATGATCCTATAAGAACTCGTATCCTGCAGGCTTCTGACTACACGGGGGTGGAGCTGGCATTCCATAAGAAAGCCCCACATATCGTCTATTCTCCTAGAACGTAAAGCCTGGGCCAATAACTCCTTCACATATGTAGGAAGACCTATGTTTGGCCCGTAGCAGTAGTAGCTCTAGGGAGACAGGTCCAGGATGCAAAGGCGGAACCTCCATGACGATTACTGTAAATTGAATAAAGTTAATTACATTATTTTTCTTTTCCACTGCTTAAATATGTTGCAATACCTTGAATATTAAATTTTATTCGATATTTTTACTATATTGTTGATTAGGTTGATACATCTTTAATATTATAATTTTATATTTTATACATTACTTTAATATATTAGTTTTATTATTTTATATGTTTGTTAGTTATTAACCTATTTTTTACTATACTTAATTTAATTATTAAATATTTACATTTTTGTTTCAGACACAATATTTGAGGCCCAGTAGCACCGACGTATCCTGAATTCTTATGTTCATGATGAGAATTGTTTTTCGATTTTTCACTCAACAGGTTTGTTATTTTATATGTTAGTTTATATATGTTAGTTTTACTATTTAATATATTAGTTTATTATTGTATATGTTGGTTTTATTATTTAATATGTTGATTTTATTATTTAATATGTTTGTCTGTTTGTTTGTTTGTTTGTTATTGACTTATTTTTTACTATACTAAAATTAAATAATTAACTTTCATAACTATTAAATAATCATATTTTGGTATCGGACACAATATTTGAGGCCGAGTAGCACCAATGTATCCTGAATCCTTATGTTCTTAAGTTTGTTGACTATAATTGGAGATAATTTATGTTTGAATATCAGCTTTTTGACGCATTTTTGAGAATAAGAGATACTTAAATGATTCATTTCTATATTTACAAGGATACTACACTAAAGAAAACTACGTTTTACTACGCTAAAAGGTCACTATATTAAAAATACAAATACTATATTAGGCCACAAGATACCACTACAGGGTACTAAAATAAAAATTTATCTAATTTACTAGTCTTTTACCAAATTAATAATCTAAACGGATAAAAATAATAAAATAATTTAATCACAAAACAATCACGAAATTACATATACCATGGTAAAAAGTAACTAATTATCATTTTTTGAACAACTAATAACAATTTTTCTATTTTTTAGCACATTAATATTACTGTCCGGACAAAAATAACAAATTATTTAAATCGCAAAACAATCAAAATATAGCATAGAGCACATAAAAGACAACTAATATGCATTTTCTTATACAAGTTTCAACAAAAACTGAGTCTACCTCGATTTAAGGTTTTTAGAAAGTCAAAAACTTTGTGATTTGGAGCAGAAACAAGTAACAATGTCCGAGATAACGCCTTAGCTAGCACGTGGGACCGAGAATCTTTAATTTTAGTGGAACGGGTGGGCTCTGCTCAAGCTTTTTGAATTAAAGGGGGGGGGGGGGTTTCGATTTCTATGATTCTGTTTTGGGGAAGATGGAGACCGTTTTTTATTATATATATATGCTTTTCCGCTTAAATTAATTCAAATATAGGGTCTTTGTTAAGACACTATACTTAACTGGTCAAACGGCCGTTAAAGTATAGCGTTTTTTGGTTATAAAATGGTCACTAAGATTTTTTTAAAATATATTTTTGTTCTTTGAGTCTAAAAGAACCACATTTTGGTTCCGGACTCGAATTTGTGAAAGTGCCAGCGTGGCTTTAATTAGTTTTTGAACTTCTCTATACCGTCCTCCTAAATATGGGGGTATAGTAGCAATTAACAAAAGTATCTTATAGTTAACAAGTAGTACCCTAGTTTTTTTTTTTCTTGGTCCTTTGATCCTTTAACTTCTAAGACAGTGTTCAATTGTTTACGAAAGAAAACGTTTAATTGCTTTCCTTCTTAATTTAAAATAATAGAATTTTAATCTGTGTGAATAAAAATGTATCCAAAGGTATATATATGTTTACTTTTAAAGAAATTCCGGTGTTATTCGAAATAGTAGTGAATTTCAAAATGTTTATTTGTAAATATAATTACTAAAGGTACTGATAATTGTGAAGAAAAATATAAGAGATCAAGGTTCAATCCAAATAGAGGGAAAAAAAGTTAAAGTGATTTGACTAACTTAAAATATGGTAAAACAATTAATCTGGAGCATATGGAAAAATATTTATAACAATGCATAAATCATGGAGATCCTCTTTAGTATTCAAATTTATTTTTCACTATTTTATATTTTCAATATTACAAAATACAACAATTAATATCAGATATTAACTTCATAAAAACCTAAACAATTTATTTGAAATATTATCTTAATAAAACAAAACGGTGGAAACTATTCACAGCTAGTAGAGCCGTCAATATAGGCTTGACCCGTTGGGCCAGCCCAGCCTGTAAATTAGCAGGGCTGAGCTAGAATTTTTTGAGCCCATTTAAGAACAAGGCTTTTAAGCCCGACCCGAGTAAACCCGTGGCTTGTGAGGCTTGAGTAAGGCTGGGCTGAGCCGGCCCGTGAGCCTAATAAAAATATCGAGTCAAAATATATAAAATATAAAAATTATATGACACAAAAATAACACGAAGAGTATCCCAAGCTTAAAGTTTATTAAGCTCATCATATTAAAAGATTAAAGTCTTAAAACATTAATTAGTTTTAAAAATATAAATATCCTTAATATTTAATTAAATAATATTGCATACAAATTGTAGATGTAGATGAAAGTGAAGAAGTTAAGACAACCTTCTCACAAACGGATACAAATGTGTTTGAAGAAGATGATGTGTTGGATATCCCATAAGTGTACGAACGTTCTCTTGAATACTTTTATTTGAGTTTGACTTTAGTGAATAAAATATAGTCTTGTCTTTTAAATTTTTTAGTGTTTATTGTGATATATTGAAGTAGTATAAAAATTATTAGCTTTGTGAAATTCTTCCAATAAGTTTTTTTGTTTGTTTTTAAATATTTATCTTTTTTATGTTAGAACTTAAAGAAAAAATATAAAATTATATTTTCGGTCCGTGGGAATCCGCAACTCACATAGGGCTGGGGTGGACTAATCATTATAAGGTCCATCAAAATAATGAGCTAGTCCAGCCCACCCATAAATTATTAAAGCCCACATAAGCTGGACTAGACTAGCCCGGCTCCGCCCATAATGACATTTCCGACAGCTATTGGGAAAGAAAATTGCAGCATTGAGGTCAATGCTAAAGAAAACCGCTTTTTAAGGGGAACGGCACGTTGTCATGTAGAAGAGGACCTATTTTGTTGTCCACTTGGAATTCAATTTTCTTCATAAAAACAAAAACAAAATCTAACTAAATATTTAATCCTTAAGCACTATTGGTATTATTTTCCCTCAAAAAACAACATGCAAATACTTCATATGAACTTATAATCCCTCCGTTTTCATTGTATTATTATTTTAACCAGACAATGCCTTTTACGAGAAGAGCTTATATTCAAATATATTTGGAAGTGTACGGGTAGAGCAGGATAAGAGTGGCTGACTGAGTCATTTAATGTTATTTTTAGGACGAAAAAGATGCCGGAGGAGTGGAGATCAAGTACAGTGGTACCGTTATTCAAGAATAAAGGTGATATCCGGTGTTGTAACAATTATAGGGGTATCAAGTTACTTAACCATACCATGAAAGTCTGGGAGAGAATGGTGGAGGCAAAAGTGAGGAAGACGACGTCTGTATCCGACAATCAGTTTGGGTTCTTGCCGGGTCGCTCTACTGCGGAAGCTTTCCACCTTATTACGAGGTTGGTGGAACAGTACAGGGATAAGAAGAAGGATCTGCACATGGTATTTATTGGCTTGGAGAAAGCGTATGACAAGATCCCTAGGGAGGTGCTCTCAAGATGTCTTGAGGCAAAAGGCATGCCGGTAGTCTACATAAGATCGATCAAGGACATGTATGATAGAGCTAAGACTAAGGTTAGACTGTGGGAGGCGACTCGGAGCATTTCCCGGTTGTTATGGGATATTACACCAAGGCTCTGCGCTGGGCCCGTTCTTATTTGCCTTGGTGATGGATGCACTGACATACTATATTCAAGGGTATGTGCCATGGTGTATGTTATTTGCTGATGACATAGTTCTAATTGATGAGACGAGGATCGGTGTTAACGAGAGGTTGGAGGTTTGGAGACAGACCCTCGATTCTAAGGGTTTCAAATTGAGCAGGTCTAAGACATAGTACCTAGAGCGCAAGTTTAGCGCTGAGACGAGGGAAGTAGGCAGTGACGTGAGGCTTGGATCACTGGTCATCCCCAAGAGATAGCTCGATGATTCAGGGGGACGAAGAGATCGACAAGGACGTTACTCACCGTATAGGAGCGGGCTGGATGAAATGGAGTCTTGCATCTGGAGTTTTGTAGGACAAGTAAGTGCCACTGATACTCAAAGGTAAGTTTTATAGAGCTGTGATTAGACCGGCCATGTTATTATGGGGCAGAGTGTTGGCCGGTTAAGAACTCCCATATCTAGACGATGAAGGTAGCAGAGATGAAGATGATGAAGTGGATGTGCAGCACACTAGGATAGACAAGATTAGGAATGAAGATATTCAGAAAAAGGTGGGCGTGGCACGTATGGATGACAAGATGCGGGACGCGAGGCTTAGACGGCTCGGGCATGTGCAGAGGAGAATCCTTGATGCTTCGGTGAGAAGGTGTGAGCGGTTGGCCGTGGTGGGTACGAGAAGAGGTAAAGGGAGGCCTAAGAAGTATTGGGGAGAGGTGATCAGGTAGGACATGGTACGAGTGCATATTTCCGAGGACATGGTCCTTGATAGGAAGGTCTGAAGGTCAAGCATTAGGGTTATAGGTTACGGGGTAGTAGAGTTTTCCTTACTTCATACCCGGGGTGAGACAGGGTTGGATTAGGGTTGATCTTAGATGGCTTGCAGTTTATGTTGAGTCCACACTATCCTTGTTGTTTATCTTAGCCCCGGGCCTTAGATACTGATTACTGTTATTGCATGTCATTTATCTTTTGGTTGTTATGCTTCTGTTACTATTATGGTTTTTACTGGAGTTACTAATGAATTGTCTTTTTTTTTTTTTTTTTCTGAGCCGATGGTCTATTGGAAGCAGCCTCTTTGCCCTATCGGAATAAGGGTAAGGTCTGCGTACACATTACCTTTCCCAAATCTCACTTTATGAGATTTTACTAGATAATTATTGTTGTTCTTGTTCTTGTTCTATAGTACATGTATTATAGTTGTTGGGAGGCGGGTGGATATATGCTGCGTTTTCTGTTTTGTTGAGAAGTTGAATAAAGAAAATGTAAATTAAAAAGATGTCACATAGTTTTCAGTTATATGATTACCATTTTGGCACGAATTAAAAAAGAATACAGTGAAGTGCCTTACTTTAATTTTGTATTGTCCAAAAATTGTGTCATTCCCAGAAAGAAAAATCTATATTCCAGTAACAGCTCAATCTGTTTTTCAACATTCTACTATAAAAAAGTCATCTGTATTTATACTTTTGGACCTATTTTCATTTAAGTGCAACCCAAGTTTTAACTTGTGTATACAAAGAAAATTGTTTCTAGATTGGGACAAATAAATCAAAATAAATTACAATTGATGTATCAAAACTTATAACCACAAAGGATTTAAGTCTAAGTAGGGGATTTCCTTTGCATAGCAACTACTAGTTGTGACGGGTAAAGTAATAAAAGGAAAATAACTTAGACCTTAAGGTGATAAAGAGAAGAAAATAGTTGACTATATCAATTAAAGGGTTAAACAAAGCGTAACTTTTACTTTTTCCCTATAAAAGATAAAGTGAAGAGAAGAGAACAACTATGTAACGGACAAGCGAGTGTAAGAAGTCAAATTGATGGATTACAAACTTGAGTCCCGCTGCAGTGTGTAGTGTTAATGTGTTATTCTTTTAGAGATTCGGATATTTTAGAACTTGCAACGCGGAATTCATACAAGCGGCTAATTATTCCTTGACATTTTCATACGAAGACAAGACAAATTCAAATGGGCGTGTATATGACTTTTCCAGTATGCTTTTCATCGTGTAGGTAGATATTTCAAAGTTTCAACTTAAGGCACGTACGTATTCTTTTTCTATTTAGTCGAAACCTAAACATATGAGATATATGTGTCAATAAAAAAATACAGTAAACTACAAATCTTAGAAAAATTAACCTTTTTATAAATAATTTCGACCCAGATGAGCTATAATCGATGGTCTATCGGAAACTGTTTGACTGAAAATTATCGGATACCTTCCGAGCAAATCAATCGAAATAATTCAAGGGGTAAATCATAGCCAATCATAATTAATCACTGAATCAGAAGACAAATTTGAGATATATGAGTAATTAATTGGGGAATGATATGAACGGGGTTTTATTCATCATAGTGGTTTGACCTGCCTCTCCTTGAAGAGGTTCAGGATCTTACAGTGATCTTGTTTATCGCCCTATTTATGGAGCATATCTTCCCATTTCTATATATTCAGAGTTGTGTAGAAGAAGAAGCCCCCCTTTGGAGGTTCTCTCTCTTGGTATTTATAGCTTCAAGCTTTGTGAGCTGGTCGCGAGTTGGCATCGTTTTTGGTTACGGAGACGTCCTCTTGTTGCGAAAAGGCCGTGACCCCCTTGTTCATCTTAAGGATAGCTGTCGTGAGTCAAAAGTCAGTAGCATTGACCATTTACTATAAATTGGTTACGATGGGGTTGCCCCTTTGGCCATTGCCTGGTCGAATTTCTACCAATACAGTTAGTCCCTCCGTTCGTCGAGGTCGTGCCCAGGTCGACTTCGGCGGATGGATAGAGTGACGTGATCGGGAGGAGCCATACTCACTGTTCGTTTATTAACGGTGTTAAGAACTCCGAATTGAAGTTTCGAAACTGAACCGTCGGTCGGTGAGGGGGGAGCCACTCCGCGCGGTCGTTCGTAATGGCGCACGTTTTCATGAAACCGAATCGCTTCGTACCCGGTCATGTATTAATGGCGATTATTGGGCTCCGTGCAGGCAGAGTCTGTTATTTATAACTAGAGAGGATGTGTCATTTTGCTCTTTACACATTCATTGTTCTTTTAAGAGGATTCTCGAGAAGCCTTTTCTTCTGTTAAATCACATTTTCCCTATTCTTTCGATCGTTATCATCATTGATTTATTCGTTTCTCCCGTCAAAGCTCTTCTTTCTCTCACTCGTGAATCAATTATGGCAGGAACTTCTTCTCGTGGCAATCGTCCAGCTAATTCTCCAGTGATTGAAAGTCCCGCTCAGGCAAATGAAGAATTAGAGTTGGTGGAAGGTGAAGAAGTTCCTTCGGTTGATGAAGTTCTGCCTCGTCCAAGAAATCAGGGGATGGATTTTAGTGCACCGGGCGGCGTGAAATAGGGGGGCATTGCTTCTCTAATGGGGGAAGTGGGGATAGCCCAAATGCGGGAGCAGTGGGGTATTCCACGTTATGTCGAGATTGCGCTTGCGAAAACTGAAGACAGGGTGAAGATCGACCGTCGAGGGTATTGCTCGTTCTATGATTATCCCTTCCAGGTGGTGTATACACTCCCGCTCACGATGCTGGTAGTTGACTTCTGCCGCTATTATGAGGTGTGCCCAGCCCAACTTTCTCCTTACCTCTATAAACTGTTTCTCATGTTTATCAAGTACGCGAAGCTAGCCGGTAGGGAGGTCACTCTGGGGCATGTGCTCAGTCTCTTTGCTCCTCAAAAGATCCGCGGCACCATGATCCATGCACGCCTACGAGGATCGAGGGGCTTGATGGTTGGGATGGACGACGAGGTCAATCGTCGTTTCTTAAAAACTTTTTCTATATCCGGACTGAACACCTGGTGGTGGACCCGAATGGGTTCCCGGAAGTTTGGAACTTTTCACGTGAGACCTCGTTCCTGACTGGGCAACCGCCCTGTTTTGACCTTCTTTACCCTTTATGTTTATGGTTATTGATTTACCTTAATATTTTGTAGCTGAAAAGCTGCCGCCGCCTCCTTTGGAGGGAATCCGGGATTGGGCCGAGGCTGTGCTTCCTCGTACTGTGGGGATTCGCACCTGGGCGACTTTTTGGGAGAGTCATGGTCGCAGGCCTATGACAGGTGGAATATCGACCCTTTTTCTTTTCTGTTTTATCTTGTTTTGACTACGCTCATTGGTTCGTTTGTTCATTGTGCCTAGGGCGAACACGCCGTGTCAAAGCTCCTCAATTGGCTTTCCGTCAATCGGGTGCAATTGCCAGGCTAGCTGATACGCCCGTGCCTCGCCCAGTACCGAGGGCGGCATCAGTTGAATCGTCAGCGGCCGCATCCCCAACACGGGCTACACTACAAGATGAGAGGCCGTCCGGGCTCGTCCGTCCTCGGATGGGCTCGCCTTCAAATGGGGAGGAGGAAAGGCCCTCGCAGAGGCGGCGAGTGGCATTTGTGGTGGCTCCTCTATCGGTGATCAACTTGGATTCTCCCCCGAT
>MU717564.1:1947-41062 GCA_026770625.1 Nicotiana glauca | reverse complement strand
GGGGGGGGGGGGGAGTTGGTTGGAGTTGCCCCAGTTAGCTCTAGACAAGGGAATATTGTTGCCTTGACGACCTCGCCAGAAGTTCCTGTTGTCGAGGCGGATGGTCGATCCTTACAGGCCGCCGTCGAGATCTCTGATGTACTATTGCTGGCCACGGCGGGTTGCTCTACGCCATCGGTGGCGGAGAGGGGGAAGGACATGGTGGAGGACAAGTATGAGTCTGAGTCCGATTTGGACCCCGACGACGTCCGTATGTTTGAGGAGGGCGTTACCAATTCTACGGTGCGCGCAGGGGGGCTGGCCCGTTTTATTGAGGTTCCCTCGGATTTGAACCTACTAACTGAAGGAAATAGCTTGGTGTCGCAGTTTGAGTTGTTGTGTTTGGAGGCCGAGAACGCGTCTTTGAGGAGCGTTTCGGATATTGAAGTGATGGATGAAGTGGCCGTGATGGGCCTGAGGGTACGTAGTACATTCCTAGTTCTTTCTTTTTTTTTTTTAGCTTTTGCCTCAGTTTTACCTTCTCTTTATTTTGCAGACTTACTTGTTGGAGGTGGAGAACATCCGCAGAGCCAATGTTCGCTCGAGGATCTTCCTGCAGATGCTGGGAAAATATTACCGTTATCGTGATCGGTGCCGAGGGCTGCATGAGCGTTTGAGGAACGATCCTTGCAATCGGGCTTTGGGCGAGGATTTGGCGCGGCGGGACCAACAATTGTTGTAGGCTCTTGGCAGTAAAAGTGCTCTTGAAGAGCAGATCCGTCGGAAGGATGAGGAGCTTGAGGTGGGAAAGGGAATTGAGCTGAGTGTGCGCACCTGCAGGGTAGGTTGAGGGAGATGGAATTGGAGGCGGAGCAGAACCGGGTCAAAGTAGCGGAAGCGGCCGTGGAATGGAGTGGGAAACTGGCGGCGTTGGAAGGCGAGGTTGCTGCCTTAAAATTCCTGGAGAGGGGTGCCTCGTCGAGGGCTGGGGCGTTGGAGGCGTCGATCAGCGTACACGAGTCTTGTCTTGAGTCGGAGAGGGAGAGAGAGGCCCTTATAGAGATGAGGCTCGAGGAACGGATTGGTGTTCTTGAGCAGGAGGCCCAAGTTATGCCGGAGCAGATTGCGGCCTTGGAGGAAGAGAACCAGCGACTGCAGAACCAAGCTGGTCCGTCATATACTGCTGTTTCCCACCAGGCTCATGAACTTTGGGTCTACGCCGAAGCTCAACGCAACATTTATAAGAACTTGCGGGAGGTAGGTATTGTGACCGAAGCCGCCTTCGAGGTGGCACGCCAGAAGGCTCATGAAGCTCGTGTCGACTGTGGTTATGATGTGGCAACACCCGAGGCTGACGATGGCACGAGTGGCGACGATGGTAGCGCCGAGTAAAAAAAGATTTGTTATTTGCTTTTCCTTTTATTTCGTTCGTCGGTTGGCGCTCGGTTGTTTCTTATTCTTTTCTTTATTTTTCTTTCTTGTGTTTACCGGTCGGGGTCGGGTGTAAGCGGGGAGGACCCGCGCTCTAAACTTTGTAGATAAATGTACTCTCTTTTCCATCGTTTGTCTCGTGCTTTACTTTGTGCCTTCCATTCCTCCCTTTTCTTTTTGAACATGTTTGAAGAGACGACTCGCCCTTGAATTCGACCAAGGTCGACGTGTCAGTTTTGGACTGATAATGATTTTTGCTCTTTGACTCGATATGAACGGGGAGGGGCGATTGTCTTGTAGTGACGGCACATAGCTTCTCTACGCTCTTGCTCCAGTCCGGCTGAGGTCGCATCTAATAAATTTTGGGGGCGAAGGCATTTGGCCTGAGTCCAGTTCGACTGAGGTCGAACCTAATAAATTTTTAGGGTGAGGGCACTTATCCTGAGTCACAGTTCGATTGAGATCGAACCTAATAAATTTGATGGCGAAGACACTTAGCCTGAGTCCCGGTTCGACTGAGGTCGAACCTAATAATAAATTTTGAGGGCGAAGTCACTTAGCCTGAGTCCCAGTTCGACTGAGACCGAACATAATAAATTTGATGGCGAAGGCACTTAGCCTGAGTCCCGGTTCGACTGAGGTCGAACCTAATAAATTTTGAGGGCGAAGGAACTTAGCCTGAGTCCCGGTTCGACTGAGGTCGAACCTAATAAATTTGATGGCGAAAGCACTTAGCCTGAGCCCCGGTTCGACTGAGGTCGAACCTAATAAATTTTGAGGGCGAAGGCACTTAGCTTGAGTCCCGGTTCGACTAAGGTTGAACCTAATAAATTTTGAGGGCGAAGGCACTTAGACTGAGTCCCAGTTCGACTGAGATCAAACCTAATAAATTTGATGGCGAAGGCACTTAGCCTGAATTCCGGTTCGATTAAGGTCGAACCTAATAAATTTTGAGAGCGAAGGCACTTAGCCTGAGTCCCAGTTCGACTGAGATCGAATCTAATAAATTTGATGGCGAAGGCACTTAGTCTGAGTCCCGGTTCGACTGAGGTCGAACCTAATATATTTTGAGGGAGAAGGCACTTAGCCTGAGTCCCGGTTCGACTGAGGTCGAATCCTAATAAATTTGATGGCGAAGGCACTTAGCCTGATTCATAGTTCGACTGAGGTCGAACCTGATAAATTGTGATGGCGAAGGCACTTAGCCTGAGTCCCGGTTCGACTGAGGTCGAACCTAATATATTTTGAGGGTGAAGGCACTTAGCCTGAGTCCCAGTTCGACTTAGGTCGAACCTAATAATTTTGATGGCGAAGACACTTAGCCTGATTCCTAGTTCGACTGAGGTCGAACCTGATAAATTTGATGGCGAAGGCACTTAGCTTGAGTCCCGGTTCGACTGAGGTCGAACCTAATAAATTTTGAGGGCGAAGGCACTTAGCCTAAGTCTCGATTCGACTGAGGTCGAACCTAACAAAGTTTGAGGGCGAAGGCACTTAGCCTGAGTCCCAGTTCGACTGAGATCAAACCTAATATATTTTGAGGGCGAAGGCACTTAGCCTAAGTCCCGGTTCGATTGAGGTCGAATCCTAATAAATTTGATGGCGAAGGCACTTAGTCTGATTCCTAGTTCGACTGAGATCGAATCTAATAAATTTGATGGCGAAGGCACTTAGCCTGAGTCCTTGTTCGACTGAGGTCGAACCTAATAAATTTTGAGGGCGAAGGCACTTAGCCTGAGTCCCGGTTCGACTGAGGTCGAATCCTAATAAAATTGATGGCGAAGGCACTTAGCCTGATTCCTAGTTCGACTGAGGTCGAACCTGATAAATTGTGATGGCGAAGGCACTTAGCCTGAGTCCCGGTTCGACTGAGGTCGAACCTAATAAATTTTGAGGGTGAAGGCACTTAGCCTTAGTCCCAGTTCGACTTAGGTTGAACCTAATAAATTTGATGGAGAAGGCACTTAGCCTGATTCCTAGTTCGACTGAGGTTGAACCTGATAATTTTGATGGCGAAGGCACTTAGCCTGAGTCCCGGCGCGACTGAGGTCGAACCTAATAAATTTTGAGGGCGAAGGCACTTAGCCTGAGTCCCGGCGCGACTGAGGTCGAACCTAATAAATTTTGAGGGCGAAGGCACTTAGCCTGAGTCCCGGCGCGACTGAGGTCGAACCTAATAAATTTTGAGGGCGAAGGCACTTAGCCTGAGTCCCGGCGCGACTGAGGTCGAACCTAATAAATTTTGAGGGCGAAGGCACTTAGCCTGAGTCCCGGCGCGACTGAGGTCGAACCTAATAAATTTTGAGGGCGAAGGCACTTAGCCTGAGTCCCGGCGCGACTGAGGTCGAACCTAATAAATTTTGAGGGCGAAGGCACTTAGCCTGAGTCCCGGCGCGACTGAGGTCGAACCTAATAAATTTTGAGGGCGAAGGCACTTAGCCTGAGTCCCGGCGCGACTGAGGTCGAACCTAATAAATTTTGAGGGCGAAGGCACTTAGCCTGAGTCCCGGTTCGACTGAGGTCGAACCTAATAAATTTTGAGGGCGAAGGCACTTAGCCTGAGTCCTGGTTCGACTGAGGTCGAACCTAATAAATTTGATGGCGAAGGCACTTAGCCTGATTCCTAGTTCGACTGAGGACGAACCTGATAAATTTTAATGATGAAGGCACTTAGCCTGAGACCCAGTTCGAGTGAGGTCTAACCTACTTTTATGGTGTTGTTTCGGGCGATTTTTGATTTCCTGGCTTGAAACATCCCTGTGCCGGTTTCCGGCATGACACCGCGTTAGGGGTGAGGGAAATGCTTCACATTTCTGTCCTGAGGGAGAAGAGGGGCTTCTTCTTTTTGTATGGTTGTTTTTGGATCTTAGTTTCCTTTGATGCATTTGAGTGTTATGTGCTCGATGTGCTTCCTTTGGTCTGTTTGAGTTGGATTGCTTTCTTCTTTTTTTTTTTAAACGTTCCTTTGGCTTCGATTCCAGGAAGAAACTATGTGATTTCGCTAGGAAATCCCCACAGACGGCGCCAAATTATTTAACTGAAAGTTATCGAATACTTTCCGAGCAAATCAATCGAAATAATTCAAAGGGTAAATCATAGCCAATCATAATTAATCATTGAATCAGAAGACAAATTTGAGATATATGAGTTATTAATTGGGGAATGATATGAACGGGGTTTTATTTATCATAGTGGCTTGACCTGCCTCTCCTTGAAGAGGTTCAGGATCTTACAGTGATCTTGTTTATCGCCCCATTTATGGAGCATATCTTCCCATTTCTATGTATTCCGAGTTGTGTAGAAGAAGAAGCCCCCCTTTGGAGGTTCTTTCTCTTGGTATTTATAGCTTCAAGCTTTGTGAGCTGGTCACGAGTTGGAGTCGTTTTTGGTTGCGGAGACGTCCTCTTTTTGCGAAAGGGCCGTGACCCCCTTGTTCATCTTAAGGACAACTGTCGTGAGTCAAAAGTCAGTAGCGTTGACCATTTACTATAAATTGGTTACGATGGGGTTGACCCTTTGGCCATTGCCTAGTCGAATTTCTACCAATATAGATACAGTCTCTCTACCTCCTTAAAATACAAGTATAGGCTACATACACACTACCCTCCTCAGACCCCACTTATGAGCTTACGTTGGGTTTGTTGTTAATTTTATTGGACTCGGATGAGCCATACATGAACAGTAAAGATTAGTATAACAAACAACTTTATCAATTGAGGAGCAATTGTTATTGACGAAATTTAAACACGGGGGTTTTCTTGATTGTAGAGGAGCGTTTGATTGGTGGAATTGGTGAAGAAATTAAAGCTTTGTCTTTTGGGAAAGATTCACATGAAGTAGTGATCATCTGTTGGCACGAGACTAGCATGAAGTATTAGCAATTCTCTAATCACCTAACCACCGCCCTTCGTAATAACTGCATTCTTTTTCAAGTTGATGATCAAAATATAAGTAACAATTTTCTTTTTGAAGTCGTTGGATCAATTAATCTTTGCCTGACAGGAATTCACATGCTCAATATGTCCACGTACTTCAAATATTCTGTTTTTTCCGGCAAAGTAAATCTAATAAGATGATTGATTAGTACGTACTATATAAAATTAACACTAACGGTCACTTTTCAAACTTCTTTTTACCCTTCATTTCTCAAGGTATGGTCCAACATGTGGATGTCATATTAAAATATTTAGTAGTTGTTTGACCATAAGAACGTTAAGAAACATCACTATTTGGGTCAGACTTGAGACGTCTAATAGTACTCGTATTGTAAATATTGGGTCTGAGTTAGTTATACACTATTCGGCCCAATGATTTGGTCAGTAAGCAGCTTAATAGAAGTCAACGTTTTGGTTGCTCGGTGTTTAGACTTAACTGAGCAGCTACTCTAATCTTCAACTCTTTCGAATCAAGAAAAATATAACATGGAGGCTTTATTTAAGTATTTTTATATTATTAGATCATCTTAAAAATAATTACTATAACAGTAAAACAGTAACTTAGATTAGTAGTAGCTAATTTTATAATACATTGATACTGTATAATGTAACTAATTTGTCAATATTATGTCGCTCCTTCTCAATTCACGATTATGGACTATATGACGCCGGAAGTCAGTATTGTTAGGATTAGAACTTCACTAAGGCTCAATAATCAAAAGTGCCTTGACTAATGCCATTCCACTTTGTGTGTAGATTCGCAACGGCTCTGATGAATGCAAGAAAGAAAAGAAAATCATATAAGCATATGAGAGGGACCCAACGGCTATGTTATTCAAACTCCATATCAAATGGATACCAAGATGAAAAAGAATCAATCAAACAAGCAACAAGGAAGGAAGAACAATCAATCAAACGAGCAAAATATTCTCGAGCATGCAAGGAAGGAAAGAGAGCCAATCAAGGGAAATCTGCGGAAGCTATTTAGAGAAGTTAATTGGAGGAGCCAAACTTCAAAAGTATCCAGCCATACCACTCAAGCTAGATTCATGGGGCTACCCTTGGGTCCTACTCTTAGAAGACTATACCTCACAAGGAAAGACCTCCAATCAATGATCTTTTGCAATCCCAGAAAAGAAAAAGCAGAAGCCTCATAGAGCACTATTAAAGAAGAAGTAGAAGGACAAGGAAGCTGACGCAACTTAACATCTGTTTCTATACCTTTCTAGTTCTTAGTACAAACATTATATTCTTGAGACTGCAAGTGTCGCAAAAGATAGGAGGAGTTAGAAAAAGAAACAAGAGTTGTGTCAAAGTTAGACAAACATGGATGCTGAATATAGATGGTGGTGAACGTACTAAAACCATCACTGTTGTAAAGACTTATTGAAGATCTAAGAGAACCCTTGTGACCCAAGGGAACTAGACGTAGGTAGCACACCAGTATTGAAGATGGAGAGGGTTTGGCTTTGGTCATGAGCAAGAGAGAGCATAGAGAAGCTTTCTTTGTTATAGTGGAAGATATGAACGAGAAGAGGGGTTAATAAGAGGGCGAGTGATGATAATGGACACCTCGATTCTAGAGAGACATATGAAAGGTAAATGAAAAGTTGCCTTCTGCAAGCCCGCCGTCAATCAGATAATTAATGCATATTCGGAGTAATCAACAACACTTACAGATATTTTAGGCAAAAATAACGAAGAATGCTTATAGAATATTTTCTAAAATAGGCAAATTTAGATAAATTAATCCGGGAATCAAGAAATACCAATTTTATCATGAAGAAAACAAAATCTCTCTTCAAGTAGTGATTTTGTGAAAATAACTGCTAACCAATTTTCATTATTAATCTAACACAATATCACCTTTTGCAACCTGATCACGAATAAAATGATGCTTAATCTCAATGTGCTTAGCCCTAGAATGATGCACATAATTTATTGAAAGGAGAAGCGAGTGTCCTTTCAAAAAATACTTAATTTCAGTTGCCTTTCACATGTCTCCATAATCAAGGTGTCCATTCATCATCACTCACCCTCTTATTAACCCCTTTTCTTGTTCATATCTCCCATCATCACAAAGAAAGCTTCTCTATGCTCTCTTTTGCTCATGGCCAAAACCAAACTGTCTTCATTTTCCTTCATACCTAGAAGAAGCCATCGCTTCAAGAAAAAACATCAAACTGATGATCTAATGGATGTTGAGTCATCAGAAAGTACATATCATCAACAGTTCGAGGATGAGTCTAGTGATTCTCAGGAAGAAATTCTCATTGCTCAAAAGAGGGCTGGAAAACGTCCAATGGAGTCCATCCCAAACAGTCATCTCAAAAGAGAGGAAAAACAGAAAGCATAGAATTTGGGCTTGAAGACAAGATGAACTTTTATGGTCCTAAAGAGAAAGCAAAACTTGTCGCCTACAAAGAGACGTCGATTGCCTATGGTCGCACAGTAAGTTTGAAATCTATGAAATGCTCTCACTATGATGTTATCTCTATGTTTGAAACTCACAAAACTTCTCTCCTTATTTGTAATTGTTGGTGACACTGTTTATGAAGAGCCTGTGCGTTTATGCTAATTTGTGACAAAGATGACTTAGAATCCATGATTTTGGAGACTTGCATTATTCTTGACTCTTATCTGTTTGAAAAGATTTTGCAACTAAGTTTGTTGTATAATTTCTTTGTGCAACATTCTTGGCTTGATGGTTTTGAAGTGTCGTTTGAAGAAGCAAAAAGTATTTTGCCTGAAAAACACCGTGATATTGGTTCCACAAATCTAAAATTTGAGCACCGTGTACTAGCCTATATTATTGCGACCACCATGTTACCCCGTAGCACCTTGTCTCTCAGAGATGTGTTTGTCCTGTACTGTCTTGTGAATGGAAAGTCTATTAACTGGTTTGCATGGTTACATTAGTATATGCTTGAAAGCATCAGGGATGTCTCATCTTATGCTAAAAACTTGCCTTATGGTTTATTGATATCTCACATCTTTACAAGTTATGAAAGTAGATTTGTCTCTCTATGCCCCTAAAACTATCTCCAACACATATGATAAGACTTCTTTTGTTATGATGGGGTATACTCTGGTTGAGGGAACTTGGTTCAAGAAGGACAAAGCACCAGAATTCACTCCTCAATAGGGTACTGGAGGGATTAAACCTGAAGCTAGCAAATCCTCTTCCTCATATCAATTGCTACTGATGCAGCAAAATATTGCAGGTATCAAAGAATTTCCAACTTCTAGCATGAACAGGTGGACAAGATCAGGGAAGTGACAAAAGAAACTGGAGCATATGTGGCCAGGTTAAGGATCACCCTTCAAGCCACAAAGAGGCAAGGGATCAGGGCTATGCAGGATGTCACTAAGAAGTTGACCAAAGTTACCAAGGAGATTGATGCATGCTATGACAGTTTCTGCACCAAAGTGATCAACACTATGAAATATTTCCTTGGGAGGAAGTGAGTGTCTAGGTTATTTAAACAATCTTTTCTTTGTTTTCTTTTTGTGTTGTTTGATAAAACTTCTCTTTTGACTGTGTTTGGATAGGCATACAGTCGACTATGCCTGGTATAATTGTTAGATGTATATATTTTTGCTTGCTTAATTGTTATTATTATTAGCTGTTATTCTCCGTATCTCTTCTTGCTTTTTTTTTTTGCTTGATTTAAAAGGGGAAGAAGAAAAAGAGTACAAAGACAGGGGGAGCTTGCAAACAAGGGCACAAAGGCAGGGGAGTAGAAGTACATCTTGAAAGGGAAGTATCCATTAAATTAGCCGAACTCTTTTTGAGAAGTATCCATTAAATTAGTCGAACTCTTTTTGATTTATTGTCATCATCAAAAAGGGGGAGATTATTAGGTTTAGAATTTTAATAATGATCAATAATCAAAAGCTACTTGACTAATTCCATTTCATTTTGTGTGCATATTCATAATGGCTCTGATGAATGCAAGAACAGGAAAAAAAAATCATATAAGCATATCAGAGAGAGCCAACAACTACGTTATTCAAACTCCATATCAAATGGATACCAAGATGGAAAAAGAATCAATCAAACAAGAAACAAGGAAGGAAAGACAATCAATCAAATGATCAAAATATTCTCGAGCATATAAGAAAGCAAAGAGAGCGAATCAAGGGAAATCTGCAGAAGCTCTTAAGAGAAGTTAATTGGAGGAGCCAAACTTTAAACTAAAAATGAATCTGGACATACCTCTCAAGCTAGATTAATGGGGTTACCATTAGGTCCTACCCTTAGAATACTATGCCTCACAAGGAAAGACTTCCAATCAATGATCTTTAGCAATCCCAGAAAAGATAAACCAGAAGCCTCATCGAGCACTATTAAAGATGAAGTGAAAGGACAAAGAAGCTGATGCAACTTAACATCTGTTTCTATACCTTTCTAGTTCTTATCATAAACACTGTATTCTTGAGCCTACAAGTGACGCAAAAGATAAGAATAGTTAGAAAATAAAACAAGAGTTATGTCAAAGTTAGACAAACATTGTTGCTGAATATTGTTGGTGGTGAACGTACTAAAACCATCACAGTTGTAAAGACTTATTGAAGATCTAAGAGAACTCTGGTAACCTAAGGGAACTAGATGTAGGTACACACCGGTATTTAACCGGTATAAAATAATTATACCTCCTTTATTTTTTTATTCTGCATAATTTATTTTTGATGCAACTAATCCTACTATGAAGTTTAGTCAACTAATTCCTCTCTTAGTCAACTAAGTTGTAAAATCGGTTACGATTCACCCCCTCCCCCTCCTAATCTTGTACTTTCAATTACAACCAAATTATTCAATAATTCTTAATTTTTTCATTAATGGATTGTCACTTTCACGACATCTACTAATGACTTACAGAACCCTTTTTTGTTTTGAGATATTTACACAAATAGCCGGTCATATTCGTTATTTACTTTTTCTTGTCATATTCATAGTTTATACATTAATTATATAAATTATACATATATAATACATAAATTATGCATATATTATACCTCCACCTATTATTTTTAGTTTAAGCAGTTAGATGGGCGATTATTTGGTTTAATTCTTATTTTCTTTTATTAATGAGGAAAAAAGAGAAAGTAGCAATAAGATGTAGATGAGTTCATATCGGCTCCAACACACTAGATTTCATATCACAAACATAAGTCGTAATAAAGTTACACACTATATGTACCTATTGTTAATAATATTATTTTATGGTATTTAAGTCTTTTAGCTAAATAAAGTAGCAGATATATCATTGTTTATACGTAAAACGCTACATCTAATTTGTTACGTGGTCTATAGACAAGCGAACTTATTTGATCCAAAATGATAAATAAATTAGATTAAAAAATAATACATAGTGTTTAAAATCAAAGCAAATTACAAGCCTGGCTTTGGGAGTATGCATCCAAGGACAGAAATGAGAAAAATGTAAAACAACAAGTAAAATTAATTTATTTAGCTTGAGGATAGAATGTAGCATAAGTTTTGCAAAAAATTTCCCGCCTTACAATGGCTATTGAACTACTATTTATAGCTATATCTAGGGAAATAAGATCCTAGGATCAAGCCCCTTTTAAATGACAATAAATGGGCCATTGATGAATATGTAACGACATGCTACAAATGCAAATATTCTCTACAACGGTTGCTCATTTAATGCCCGAAAATATTCTTCATTAAATGCTATTCGATGGCAAATATTCGTTCTGCTCATGTTGATTGTGCTCCCATCGGGTTCTATCTGATACCAATGGTAGCCGTTGTTCCCGGTACTGGTTGTTACTCAATTATCTTTTGTCTATCTTTTAAATAAACCAGTTTTACTCTATACAGACAGTCTCCCTGCTTTCCGATGACACGTCTTTGTGTCATTGGGAAGTTGTTCAAGATTCCTCTCTTGGCAGGAAATATTCTAAAACCTTCTGAACAGTCTCTGACGCTTGATAGGGCATACGTATGTTTGCATTTAATACACCTAACACGTGTTGCTCACGATTCGACAATATTTTTGCTAGTTCTTGAGGTAATCATGACCATGATTTCTGTCATCTTTACTTATGCTCATCATTTTACCTCTTTCACTTTCAAAATTTTCATAAGTTTATTATCTTCTCTATACTTTACCTTCTTCTGCTTTCATCTCTTTACATTTTTCTTCAAAACCTCCACCATCTTCTTACTATTATGGATTCTTTTACTGAGTCTTTTGAGAATTCTGGTCTTCTATTCGGTGGCACACATAATGAATCTCTACCCCCCTCCAAAATCTTCCATGGGGGAGTAAGTAGATGTGGCCACCCCACCTTATTTACCAGCATAGATGATGACAATGACCATAAATGGATAGAGATATTTGTCATCATTTCTACTAGGGATATCATCGCGGTCACAACTTTGTCCTTTCCTGAATCATGGAATCGTTCACGTAAGTTTGTAATTTAATAATCTCTTTACTTTGTAAAAAGACTATTTCCCGTCATTGCTGGCCTTTTTGTTTCCGTTGTTTTAGCTGCTCGGTGGACACCACCAAGGATTCAAGGCTTGGACTAATGGTTTTAGTAGAGTCTAGAGATTAGAACACCATAAACCTGTTGTTGGAAGGAGGTGGCTCCCAAATATGGGTGGAAGGCCTTGAACCATAGTAAATTGAGTCCTTCTTTCTTCAGCCTCTGTATGAACATGAATAATTTTGCTGACGATATCTTTTGATTGATTCAGGACTATCGCAGGGCTCTGTTACCTACCCCAAAGTAGATGTTTTGGCTGATCACGTAGAGGCTGCGAGATTGTTGCAAAGTACTTTTGCTCATAATGAAGCCCTCAGATCTACCTCCGATGGAGACGCTTCCTCTCGGAGTCCCTATCTAGATAACAAGCAACCAAAAAGGCCGTGTTCCTACTCGATTGGGGATAAAAATAATTAGAAAAAGAAGGAAACAACTGAGCTAGTCGCGGCCACTAGGATCATTGATGATGTGGTAGAAGCTAGTGATAAAGAGGCTTACCTTCAATGGTGATAACAATCTTCATCAACTAGACCAAATTCTCAACAGGGATAGCTTATAACCCCAATCGAAGGTGAGGTCCAAGCGCTTTGGGGTGAAATGGAGATATAGAGAATGTCGATTCTCGCTTTTTGACCCCTATTGCGATTTTTAGTCCTGGGAGGTCGGAATTCGGGCCTCTTCTGCCTTCAGTTGATTAACAACCACTAATCAACACTATTCATGTTGCAGCTGCTTCTCAACCTACAATATCAATAACTTCATGCTCTTCTATCACACTATTCCTTCGCCACCAGTATTTGATGCATCTCATCCACCAACCATAAACACCCGAGAGGACGATGCTTCCCTTCCCCAGTCTCCTGACCACGGGAATTTGGGGCATAATTATTCGCGCCCTTCATCAAATCCCTGAGGAAGGAGGATTGTCACTCTCTTGATTTTGAAGGGGTGCTATCTGCTGTCCAGGTCGGTGGAACTTGCCAGCTACCTGAAGCCGATGACTTCAGAGAAGGATAAGAAGAAAATACACTCCCTTCTCATGGAGTGCATGTTGAACAATGCCATGTATAATGCGGCAACGATATCATACTTGCTCTCTTATTGCTTGTTTTTTACTTACTGCTCTGACGAGGTTACTAACTTCAATACACTTTTTCGCAGGACAACTTCCTTATTTCCGAAGGCCTTTAGAGATTAATCCTTAATAAAGAAGGACTTATGTCTGAACAGGTTTAATTGGTGGCTGAGAGGGACCAACTTACTCCTCGTCTTAAGGTGCTTGAGCCAAAGGCTACAGAGGCGAGCGAGCTTGAGGCCCTGTTGCATCTAAGAAAATAGGAAGTAATGGCCCTTAGCCAAGAAACCCACTCAGTTAAATGTACGATTTCAAGGGGCTAAGGCTAAGTGGGTTGAGGTTCAAGATATAGTGCTTGCTGCTACCGAGCACGAGTCTATCTACATTGAACGAGTGAATAATTTGGTAGCAGCCCTGAGCTCCAAAACGAAGAGGCTAACAATGCCAAAGAGAAGAGGGCCAGGATAGAGGAGAGTTTCAAAAAGATCATGGAGCAAAACCGGCTACACATTATCCACAATCTACGATCTCGATTCTAGCCTCAGTATCGTAAGGTCTAAGAGAAATGACCTTTAAGCCGAGGTTGACAAGCTTATGTCAAAGCTCCAATTCCAAGAGAATTCCCTCGTATTTGAAAAGACATTTTCTATGTATCATATGAGGAGAAAACCTTGGAAGAGGCCAAAGTAGGCATCGTCGCTATTGATGATTCCATTGCCAAGGCCCGAGCGTTGGAGTTAACTGCTCGAGAATGACTCCCCGCTCAACCTACCATAACTAACTCTTTGAGCACATATTTTGAATTTCAAGAACCGGAGATGAAGCTGAAGAGAATGAAGATTGTTAGAATAGTTATGTGAATGTGTCGAATTAATCCTAGTCCCGTATGTAATAGGAGTAGATTATGTGTTATGTATACATATAAATAGGGCTTATTGTAACATAAAATATTAATCAGTAATATTTTCTCTCATGCTTTCTCACATTGTATTAGAGCAATATAAAGAATTTATCGATCTGCAGCATTCTAGCAACTTCTGGGAAGAAAGACCTCGTCGCCATGCTATTTTCCGGCGACTTAGGAGGCTGTCCGCAACAAAATCATTTTCCCTTGGTGTTTTGCAAAATCCAACACCACCACACGGTCCCTAAGATAGAGGCGACCAAACCCAAGAAATAATCTCCGGAAAAAGCCATCCCACACGCCCTCATGCATCGGTTAGAGAAGGGTTTCCGCCGGCGTGTCTATCCCACACGCCGGCGCGTGTGCCTATTTTCGGCCATTTTTTGCCGACAATCTTCAAGACAGCCTAATCGCGAGGCTTTTACAAGCCTACCCATCAAGGTTACATTAGATTCTGATAACTTTTTTTTATTTTTTGGTGAGCTACAGTGTTTCCGGTGAACAGTAACAGTGAAACAATGATTTCTAGACAATTTTCTAATTTTTTTTCCGGCGTGAACATTATAATGTCATTATTATTAGAAGCCTTACACTCACAATTCGTTGGATCCAGTGCACTGAATCCAATCCAGATGGTTTCTTTACCGGATTATACAGAGTTCCTTCAGTACAAAGCATGTAAACAGACATCTTCAGGATAAGCCTTCGTTGTTCCAACAAATAGTAGCATGACATTTATCTCCCAATCTTCACTTTCTGAGTCTTGGGTCATTCATTCAGGTGCATCTGATCATATTTCTGGTAACAAATCTCTTTCCACTAGTATTTCATATTCTCAATCTCTTCCAGCAGTCACAATGGCCAATGGGTCTCAACTCATGGCAACTGCAATAGGTCAAGCAAGCCCACTTCCTTACTTACCTTTAGACTCAGTTCTTGATGTTCTCGGTAGTCCTTTTAATTACATAGCTGTTAGTCGCTTAGCCAAATCACTTAAATCTATTGTTTTATTTCTTGATACATTGTTTTTATACAGGAACACAGTATAGGGCAGATAATTGGTACCAGACATGAATCAGATGGACTTTATTACCTTATCCTTGCAAAATCACATGGACTCATATATTGTCTTCCTTCAATAAATTTTCCATTACTGATTCACCAGATTTAATACATAAGCAGTTGGGACATCCCAGTTTGTCAAAACTTTAGAAAATGGTACCTAGCTTATCTCACTTGTCCACTCTAGAGTGTGAGTCATGTCAGCTTGGTAAGCATACCCGCTCCTATTTCCCACGACGTCTTCATAATCGAGTAGAGTCACCTTTTTCTTTAGTCCATTCAGATGTTTGGGATCCTAGTCAGGTCAGTTCTACCTTGGGATTCCGCTACTTTGTCAATTTCATTGATGATTATGTCGGTTGCGATGGTCGCTCTATGTTCTAAAGCAGTCTCCTCGAGCCTGGTTTGGTAAGTTTCGCGCAGTTATTCAGGAGTTAGGCATCACTCATAGTGAAGATGATCACTCTGTATTTTATCGATATTCTACTTCAGATCTCAGTATTTATATGGTGGTTTATGTTGATCATATTGTTATTACTAGCAATGATCAGGATGATACTAGTAAATTGAAGCAACATCTTTTTCAGCACTTTCAGACTAAGGATTTGGGCAGATTAAAGTGTTTTCTGGGTATTGAGGTCGCTCAGTCTAGCTCAGGTATTGTGATCTCACAACGGAAGTATGCCTTAGATATTCTTGAGAAGATAGAAATGGAAGGTTGTAGACCTGTTGACACTCCAATGGATCCAAATTCTAAACTTCTGCCAGGATAGGGGGAGTCTCTTAGCGATCCTGCAAGATATAGGTGGTTGGTTGGTAAATTAAATTACCTTACAGTGACTAGACTTGATATTTCTTTTCCTGTGAGTGTTGTGAGTCAGTTTATGGATTCTCCTTGTGATAGTCATTGGGATGCAGTTGTCCACATTCTTCCGTATATAAAATCAGCTTCAGGCAAAGGTTTATTATTTGAGGATCGAGGCCATGAGCAGATCGGTAGATACTCAGATGGTGATTAGCAGGATCACCTTTTGATAGGCATTCTACGTCTGGATATTGTGTCTTAGTAGGAGGAAATTTGGTGTCTTGGAAGAGCAAGAAACAGAATGTGGTTGCTCGGTCTAGTGCAGAAGCAGAATATCGAGCAATGGCTATGACGACATGTGAGCTAATATGGATCAAACAGTTGCTCAAGGAGTTGAAATTTGGCGAGATTAGTCAAATGGGACTTGTGTGTGGTAATGAAACTGCTCTTCATATTGTGTCGAATCCACTGTTCCATGAGAGAACTAAACACATTGAGATTGACTGTCACTTTGTTAGAGAAAAGATACTCTCGGGAGATATTGTTACAAAGTTTGTGAAGTCGAATGATCAACTTGCAGATATTTTCACTGAGTCCCTCACTGGTCCTCGTATTAACTATATATGTAACAAGTTTGGTACATATGATTTATATGCACCAGCTTGAGGGAGAGTGTTAGAATAGCTATATGAATGTGTCTAATTAGTCCTACTCTCTTATGTAATATGAGTAGGTTATGTGTTATGTATACATATAAATAGGGCTTATTGTAACATAAAATATTAATCAGTAATATTTTCTCCCGTGCTTTCTCACAAAGATGAAGGTCCAGGACCTGAACCGGCAGCTGATCTGCCCACTTCCCCCTAGGGGAGGTGACTGCGTAGATGCCTCTCTTCCCCCAGTTCCGGTGGTGATGATGTTTAGGTATTTTCTTCTTTTCTTTGTTGTTTTCTTTTGTATTTGTGTAATTTATGTCGTTGGACATTTTGACAAATAAAAGAGACTTTTACTTAAGTATTGCGCAAAGTTTATTCTCTTTTACGTAGAATTAGATAAAGCTTCAGGTGTATTTTCATCTGATAGCTTTTTGTTCCGGGCATAAAATCTTCTGGAATCAACTCTTTACTATGAGGGTTTCATAAGAGAGGGCCCTCTTATATTTACATTTCTCTTGAAGAGGACGTCTCATGTTCATTCCGACACAAGAATCTGAAATTTTTTGTAGCATTTTAATTTTTTAGTTAACTTTCAAATGATAAAATCAACTTATCGTTTGGACAAGAAACAAGATAAAAATAAAAGAACTTCATTTTATTCCTTTTATCTTCAAAAGTACATAAGCATTCGCTCGTTAAAAAAAAGAAATTGTCAATACATTTGGCTAACTTGTACAACTTGTTTCTACAGGGTTGGTCATGCATTCCCCGGCCCCGATGAGATATTATTGTTCCCGGTTCTTGCATTCTCTATTTTAGTGGCATCCTTGCTATCTTATCCAATACTATTCCCCTCAGTGTTCGAATGCGAAGTTGTGAATTGGAACACTAGAGGTCTTGCTTCATTGGTTGAAAGACTTGTGAATGATTTAATAGTCTTTGGTTCGATGCCAAGCTTTGCTTCCCGTTAGGAACTTGCCATCAAGCCAAAGATTATCTAACCATCTCATAGTGGTTTATCATTTCAATTCCTTGTCATTTAAAGGTCTTAACTTTGCCTATGACGCTCCTCTCATAGTATATTTTCCACTGCTGTCGTGTTAAAAATCTTGCCAGAAAAACCCTATTGTGCCAAAAATTGGTTGAAGGAAAAAATATAGCAGAAAATACTATCAGTGTTCACGGGATGTATCAGCAGTAATACCTTTCGAGGTAAGTGACATTCCAATTGCTAGGCAGTTTGACTCCATCTTGATTTTCTATCTTGTAATATCCTTTACAGATGACAATCAAAACCCGGTAGGAACCTTCCCTTGTCAGACTCTCAAGTTTTCTAAGTCACTTTCCTCAAAACCAACTCTCCTACTTTGAAGTAAAGAAGATTGGCTCTCCAATTATAGTACCTTTCCATCCTGTGCTTTTGAGCCACCATCTCCACGTGTGCCAAGTTGGTGTATTCATCAAGCACCTCCAGCTTCACCAACAATGACTCATTATTCGTTTTATTGCTTGCTTGGGAAAAACATATGGTTGGTTCCCCTAATTCCATCCGGATAAGAGCTTCCAAGCCATATACGAGAGAAAAAAGGTTGTCTATCTCGTGCTTGACTTTTTTGTCGTCCGGTATGCCCATAACACGCCCGGTAACTCTTTGGGCCACTTGCCTTTAGCAGCTTCTAACCTCTTTTTGAGGTTTTGTATAATTACCTTATTGGTTGACTCCTTCTGTCCATTAGCACTCGGATGGTACGGTGAGGAGGTAATTCTTTTGATTTTCACATCTCCCACAAATTTTGTGACTTTGGAGCCTATGAACCGTGGTCTGTTGTCGGGCAATCTCCTTCAGTATCCTAAACTGGCAACTTATATGTTCCCATAGGAAGTCAATCACTTCGCACCCACCGATCTTATGGTAAAGACCTACTTCAACCCATTTTGTGTAGTAATCGATCAAACTTAAAATAAATTTACCTTTTCGAGACCCAATGGCAGTGGACCAACAATATCTATTCCCCATTTCATGAATGGCCACAGAGATAATACCGAATGCAAGAGTTCTGCCGGCTGATGTACCAACTGTACATAGCGTTGGAATCTGTCATATTTTTACACGAACGTCTTTGCATCTTATTCCATCTGAGGCCAGTAGTACCCTGCTCTAACTAGCTTTAGTACCAACAAATATGCACCTGAATGGTTTTTGCAAATTCTTTCATGGACTTCTCTCATCACGTATTCCACTTTCGAGGTTCCTAGACATCGGGCCAACAGGCCTTTGTATGATTTCCTATACAGTTTCCCTCCTATGAGGCAGTAACGAGCCACTTTGGTGTGTAGTGCCCGGGACGCCTTCGGGTCTTCGGGCAATGTGCCATGCTGAAGATACTCGATGAACTCATTCTTCTTATCCCAGACCAGGTTGGTTGTATTTACTACACAATAGTCATCCACATCCAGCACCGAATGCATAAGTTGGATGATAGTACTGGAGTCATATCCTTTCATTTCCATGGACGACCCCAAATTGGCCAACGCATCTGCTTCTACGTTCTCTTCTCTCGAGATATGTGTGATTTACCACTCCCTAAATCATGCAAGCAAAGTTTAAACTTTTATCAAATATTATTGCATGTGTTCCTCTTTTGCATCAAAAATCTCGTACACTTGATTTACTACCATCTAGGAATCATATTTGATCTTTATAACCTCAAAGCGAAAATTTGTGATTTGATCGCAGTCCTAGGCTTGCGTTCAATATCGAACTCATTAATTTCAACTACCCATTTGGCCAATCGGCCCGACAACTCAGGCTTGTGAAAAACATTTCACAAGGGAAAGGTTGTCACAACGATTATCGGGTGACACTAAAAATAAGGCCTAACCTTTTGAGAGGTGACTACGAGAGCTAAGGCCGACTTTTTAAGGTGTAGATAATAAGTCACCGCTCCTGAAAAAAAATTACGAACATAATAGTCAGGAAATTGTGTACCTTCATCCTCCTGGACTAGAACGGCACTTACCACTACTTCTGAGATCACTAGGTATATTAGCAATTGTTCTCCTTCCCCCGGTTTTGATAGTAGCAGGGGTCTTGATAGATAACACTTCAGGTCTTTTAAGGCCTGCTGACATTCTGGTGTCCATTCAAAATTGTTTTCCTTCTTCTTCAGAAGTGATGACATTTTTTTAGGATCGAGAGATGAACATGCTTAAAGCGGCCAGTCTTCCGGTTAATCTCTGTACTTTTTTCAAACTCGTAATCTGGCCCAAGATGTCTTCTATGGCTTTGATTTTATTGGGATTAACCTTGATCCCGCTCCATGACACCAAAACAACTAATAACTTTCCGAAGCCAACCTCGAACACACATTTTTCTGGGTTAAGCTTCATTTTATGGTTCCTTAAGATATCAAAGGTTTCTTGGAGGTGTTTTAAATGATCACCTGCATTCAAATACTTGACCAACGTGTCATCTATTTACACTTCCATTTTTTTACCTATTTGCTTTTTGAAATCTTGTTCATGAACCTTTGATAAGTGGCTCCGTCATTTTTAAGCCCGAAGGGCATCACATTATAACGATATGTGCCAAAGTTTGTTATGAACGAATTTCTTTCCTGATCCTCTAGGTTCATATGGATTTGGTTGTATGATAACTAGGGATTTTGACGTATTTTACACTCCTTCTTGCTTATGCTTTGATTAAATATTCACACAAAATAGTCCCAAAAGGCTCACAAGTTGTTCTTTATTGCAGGTTTGATCAACAAAGTGACAAAATGTTAAAGATCGGCTCAAAAGGAGTAAAACTTGCACAAGTTCCAAAGACAAGGCAAGCTCAGGCAGAACAAGCCAGTGCGGCCGCAAACCATTTTGTGCGGTCCACACTAGGAGATTCAGAGAGGTGGAATTCAGGTTTAAAAGCAGTACGGCCGCAGTAAACTTTGTGCGGTCCGCACTGGACGCAGCGCGGCCGTAGTCCATTCTCTGTGGTTTGCGGTGCCACGGTTCAGAGAGGTTGCATTTTCAAGTTTTAAGCCTCCGCGGTCCGCGGTCAACTTTGTGCGGACCGCAATAGAAGCCTCCATGGCCGCAGTCCATTTTGTGCGATCCGCGGAGCAAGTTCAGAGAGCAAGAATTTTGAAGTCAAGAGCCCAGTATGGACCGCGGTCCATTTTGTGCAGTCTGCACTAACCCCGCAGGGGCAATTTTATCCAGATTTTTTAGCTTAGTATAAATAGATTCTTTTTCCATTTTTAGGGTATCAGATATTGTAATACTTCAGCTGCGCTCGTGGGTCGACATTTCTTAGCCATTTTGGGCATTTTTACTTACTTTTCATTATTGAATCTTTGTATTTAGCTTAGGAATTAATTAATATGTGTTCATCTTCTTCTATTTCTTGCTTTTCTTCTCTAAATATGAGTAGCTAGACCCCATAGCTAGGGTTGTGGCTCAACCCTAGTGTGGGTAATTGATGGGTCTTGCATTTTAGGGCTAAATTGACTATGAGTGTTTGTTATTTGGGCCAATTTCATGGTTAATTTCTGAATTAGTGGTTGCAAACACTAGCTTGTATTGAGTTGACTTGAGATCCTCTTGAGAAAGAGAGCCTAAGTCTCCGAAATTGGTCCAACAATGAATTGGGGCGTACTTAAGAGATTGATAACCCCAATTAAAGGGTTAAACCTCGAGAGAGTAATACCCGAATTGAACCATAAGTTGCTTGTGCAAATTGGTATACCCAATTGGTCTTGAGAAAGCTAATTCGGGCAAAATCACTTGAACCACCAAGAGGTGTAGAGTGGGAAAAGTCATGCAATGGTTATAACATACTCCCCAAATATGTCTAATGTTCCTTAGATTCAGGTACTCGTCAATTCACAACCTAGGCAGTAGTCATTACCCTAGTGCCCTTTAAACTATTTGAACAACCCGTAGCATTTAACTTTTAACTTAATTTACAATTTGTAGTTTATTAAAAGTAGAATTATAAAGAAAACCCTAAAAATGATGAGAAGTGTAATTAAGAATACATACACAATCCTAAACTAGATAGATACTCGATTCCAATCCTAGCTCTCTGTGGATATCGATCCCGATCCAAAATCGGGTGAAAGCTATTGCGACCCTCTCTATCTACTTATTAGTAGTGCGGAGTTGGCAGCGATCACTTTTTGGCGCCGTTGCCGGGGAGCTAACGGTTTTGGCTATCTATTTAGTTAGTTTTCTGTGTTGTTCTTCTTTCCTTATTTGTTACTAATTTGTGTATGTGAATACTTCAGGTATCAAATGGCTATAAATGCTAATAAAACTCTTGGAAACGTGCTTGCGGGGGAGGAGGTTGATGAAATTGGAGAGGAGAAGGTGCCTCTTGTACCTCCCGGACCACGATAAGGCCGCCAGGACAATGCTAATAAAAATGTTCCAGACCCTCCTCCGCCACCTCTAAGAGCGGTTCCTCGGGTGCTACTGAACCAAGGCTATGCAAGTGATATTATCCCACCCAAAATTCGGGCAGGCAATTTCCAGATAACCAATGTGATGTTGACCTTACTTGAGCAGCGTGGGTATTTTACGGGCGCTGCGGATCAAAATTCCTACAAACATCTCAAGGGGTTCGTGGATACATGTTGGGGGAGTAAGCAGACGAATGTGTCCGAGGATGCTCTTAGGTTGAGTCTTTTCCCATTCTTACTTCGGGAGAAAGCATTGGATTAGCTCGAGAGACTTCCCAACCACTCCATCACAACTTGGGATGAGTTGGTGGATAAGTTTATTGCTAAATTTTTCTCACCCAGGCACATGGCGGCATTTCGAGATGAGATATTGGCCTTCAAGCAAGAACCCATGGAACCTTTGCATGAGATTTGGGAGCGGTATAGAGTGATGGTGAAGGAATGCCCCAATAATGATATGATGGAGAATATGTCGCAACAAACTCTTTACCGGGGCATTAATACTAAAAATCAATGCATAGTCAATCAACTCACTGGGGTAATTTTATGAAATTGACGTATGATGAAGCTTGTACCATTCTTGATGAGATGGCGGATACTTCCTCCGCATGGCAAAGTAGAGCCAATGTTCCTCAAGGTGACCCTACAGTTATTCATTTGCATAAGGAATTACATGACCATGGGCAAGCTATAGCGGAGTTGACAACTAGTATTAACCAATTGGCTAAGGTGTAGTTGCAACAAGTCCAAAATCCTAGCCAAGTGAATTCCATGGAGGGTATTAGTATGCTTGCCAACAAGAGAAGGCAAAGAAGGCAACAAAACCAAGGGAATGCAGAGCAATTTGATGATGATTGTGATGGGTTTCAAAAAGATGGCTATGATGAGCAAAATGAAGAGGTACAATATGTGAACAATTTTCAAGGCCAAAGGGGAAAATATGCAAACCAACAACAGGGGAGACCTCAAGGCAATTGAGGAAATCAATAACAAATCAGTGGCAATTGGAGCAATCAACAACAAAACAGAGGTAATTGTGGGAACAACAAACAAAATAACAACCGGGGCAATCAGAACAACAATCAAGGCAACCAAAGGAATTGGAATGGTAATAACAACAATCGGGGTGGCAACAATAATCAAGGTGGATGGAATAATGGAATCTAAGGAAACCGAGGGCAAGGCTTTCAAAGGCTCCCAATGTACCAACAACTGAACAATCTACCCCTTTTCCCTTCTCAACATCTTAGTTCTTCGGGTAATGATATAGGTAGAATTGAAATGATGTTCGAATAGATGATGAAGAAGAACGCGGATTTGGATGCAGAGTTAGCTTCCCACAATACCTCTATCAAAAATTTGGAGGTACAATTAGGCCAAATCTCTCAATAATTGAATACTCGCCCGAAGGGTGCTCTACCAAGTAATACGATAGTGAACCCAAAGGGTGGGAACAATCATGTCATGGCGGTTATGATAAAAAGTGGGAGAGGCGGTGATGTGAATGCCTCGAAACGAAAGCAAGTTGTTGATGATGATGTTGAGTCGCAAGAATATATGGTTCCTTTGGTAGTTGAAGATGTGGTTGATGACAATGTGAACAATGAAGTGAGGATTAACATTGATGAAACCGAGGTGGAAACTCAAGAGGCCGTGAACCCGTCTAGGGAACACGTGATTGACATGCCGGGGCCGGTTGTTCCAAAAGCAAAGGATCCTTTGCCAACACCACCTCCACCTTATCCTCAAAGGCTCGCTAAGCAGAGAAATGATAATCAGGTCAAAAAGTTTATTGATATGATAAAGAGCTTGTCCATTAATGTGCCTCTGGTGGAGGCTCTTGAACAAATGCCGGGGTATGCAAAGTTCATGAAAGACTTGGTCACAAAGAAGCATTCTATGGATTGTGAAACTATAAAGATGACTCATCAAGTTAGTGCGATAGTGCATTCAATGGCCCCAAAGCTTGAGGATCCCGGTGCTTTCACCATTCCTTGGACCATTGGGAGTGCGGACTTTACTAAAGCTTTGTGTGACCTAGGGGCTAGTATCAATTTGATGCCCTATTCGGTTTTCAAGACTTTGGGTATTGGGCCACCAAGGCCAACTTCCATGAGACTACAAATGGCGGATAGATCAATGAAGTGACCATTGGGTATAGTTGATGATGTGCTTTTCCGGGTGGACAAATTTATCTTTCCAGCAGATTTTATGATCCTAGATTGTGAGGTCGACTATGAAGTCCCAATCATATTTGGGAGATCTTTCCTTTCTATGGGGAAGGCTCTAGTACATATAGAAGCAGGGGAACTCACTTTCAGGGTGGGTGATGAAAAGGTAGTCTTTCATGTGTGCAAATCAATGAAGCAGCCTAATTGTACCGAAGTGTGCTCATTTGTGGATTTAGTCATGCCTATAATAATTGATGACACAAGTGCAATGATTAATGTTGAGGATCCTTTGGAAGCCATATTGTTAAATTTGGATGTCAATGATGATGTGGGCAGAGTGGAGTGTGTCAATGCCTTACATGGGATGGGCTCTTATTCCTATGAGCCTAGAAAATTGTCTTTGGATCTTGAAAACTGAAAACTCCACAAACAAAACCTTCAATTGAGGAGCCCCCAGTGTTGTAGTTGAAGCCATTACCTCCACACCTCAGGTATGAATTCTTAGGCCCTAGTTCTACTTTACCAGTTATTCTTTCTTCTTGCCTTACTAACATGCAGGTTGAGGCCACTTTGGCGATGCTTCAAAGGCGAAAAAGGGCAATTGGATGGACTTTGGCCGATATTCGGGGAATAAGCCCCGCATTTTGCATGCACAAGATTATTCTGGAGGATGATGCAAAACCCTCCTTGGAACATCAAAGGAGGCTCAATGAGGCAATGCAAGAAGTAGTGAAGAAAGAAGTGATGAAGTGGCTAGATGCAGGTGTGGTGTATCCAATCTCTGACAGCTCATGGACTTCTCCGATGCAATGTGTGTCGAAAAAGGGTGGTATGACTGTGGTGACATATGACAACAATAAACTTATTCCCACTCGAACAATTACCGGGTGGAGGGTTTGCATGGATTACCGGAAGCTGAACAAGGTGACTCACAAGGATCACTTCCCATTGCCATTCCTTGACCAAATGCTTGATCGCCTTGCGGGTCGTGCCTTTTATTGCTTTTTGGATGGAGGGATATAATCAAATCTTAATCGCTCTAGAGGACCAAGAGAAGACCACATTCACTTTCCCATATGGCACATTTGCTTTCTCTCGGATGCTGTTCGGGTTGCGTAATGCCCCTGTGACTTTCCAACGATGCATGTTGGCTATTTTCACCGATATGGTGGAAGATATTTTGGAGTTCTTTATGGATGATTTTAGTATGGTTGGTGATTCATTTGAAGAGTGTTTGGGAACTCTGGATAGATTTTTGGCCCGGTGTAAAGACACCAATCTTGTGCTAAATTGGGAAAAATGCCACTTCATGGTTGAAGCGGGCATAGTGTTGGGCCATAAAATTTCAAAGCATGGGATTGAAGTAGAAAAAACCAAGATAGAGGTGATTTCAAGGATTCCTTTCCCTACTTCTATTAAGGGGGTGAGGAGTTTTCTTGGGCATGCGGGGTTCGACCAACGATTTATCAAGGACTTTTCGAAGGTAGTGAATACTCTTTGCAAGTTGCTAAAAAAGGATACAAAGTTTGTTTTAGATGAGAGATGTATGGAAGACTTTCAACTTCTTAAGCATAAGTTGACCACCACCTCGATCATTACCGCACCCAATTGGAGCTTGCCTTTCGAGCTCATGTGCGACGCAAGTGATGTTGCGGTTGGGGCAATTTTGGGTCAAAGAGTGAACAAAATGTTTCATCCAGTGTACTATGCGCGAAAGACTATGAATGAGGCTCCAAGGAACTACACGGTGACGGATAAACAATTGTTGGCTATTGTGTTCGCCATGGAAAAATTTTGGCTATATTTTATGAGAGACAAAGTCATAGTGTACACCGATCATGCAACTCTTAGATATTTGATGAAAATGAAAGAATCCAAAGCTAGACTGATGCGATGGGTCTTATTACTTCAGGAGTTTGATTTGGAGATAGTGGATCGAAAATGTAGTGAAAACTAAGTGGCGGATCATATGTCCCGCTTGGAGGAGGAAGGAAGGCCGTGTGATGGGCTAAAGATCAATGATACATTCCCCGATGAGAAACTACTGTCTATGTTGATGTGTGATATGCCATGGTTTGCGGACATTGCTAATTTCCTTATGACTGGCATCATCTCGTATGAGCTCTCTTCTAACCAAAGGAAGAAGCTCAAACAGGATAGTCTGGACTTCTATTGGGACGAGCCATACTTGTTTAAGATTTGCACCGACGGAGTGATCTGGAGGTGTGTCCTGGAGGAAGAGCAATTGAGTATTTTGGAGGCTTGTCATTCCTCTCCCTATGGTGGCCATCATGGTGGGGCGAGGACGACTTCTAAAGTTCTTAGTTGTGGGTTTTATTGGCCAACTTTATTCAAAGATGCAAGTGATCTAGTATAAAGGTGTGACCAATGTCAACGAGTGGGCGAGATTTCCAAGATAGATGAGATGCTTCTACACACCATTCTCGAAGTTGATATCTTTGATGTATGGGGTATTAATTTTATGGGCCCTTTTGTAAGCTCGTGTGGAAACACCTACATTCTTGTAGCAGTTGATTATGTCTCAAAATAGATTGAGGTCGTGGTCTTGCCCAACAATGAAGCTAGGAGTGTGGTGGCATTTCTGAAGAAGAGCATTTTCACAAGATTTGGTACGCCTCGGGCAATTATTAGTGATGGTGGATCCCATTTTTGTAATAGAGCTTTTGATGCCTTGCTTTTCAAGTATGGCGTTAACCACAAAGTGTCTACACCTTATCATCCTCAAGCAATTGGCCAGGTTGAAGTGTCCAATAGGGAGATCAAGAGCATTTTGTCCAAAACTGTCAATGCCAATAGGACTAATTGGACTAAAAAGTTAGATGATGCTCTATGGGCTTACCGGACCGCTTACAATACCTCAATTGGTATGTCTCCGTACCGGTTGGTATTTGGGAAAGCATATCATTTACCAGTGGAGTTGGAGGATAAGGCCACGTGGGCCTTGAAGAACTTGAATCTTGAGTGGGACGTAGCTGCCAATCTTTGGGTGGAGCAACTCAATGAGCTTGACGAATTTAGATTCCATGCCTACTCTAGTTCGTCCCTGTATAAGGATAAAATGAAATACCTTCATGACAAGTATACTCGGGGCAAAGAATTCAAGGGGGGATATTTGGTGCTCTTATTCAACTCTAGGCTACGGTTGTTTATGGGAAAGCTCAAGTCAAAATGGAGCGGGCCGTTTGAAGTAGTGTGTGTGACCCCGTTTGGTGCTCTTGATTTGAAAAACAAAAATGGTGAAGTCTTCAGAGTTAATGGGCACGAGGTCAAGCATTATCTTGGAAAAATTGATGACAACCATGTGGTGGCGCTTCTTCATTTCAAATGATGTGATGGTAACCTACGTCGTGCCGCGACATTAAATCAGGCGCTTCTTGGGAGGCAACCCATGTGTTTTTCTTCTTGTTTTCTTTGATTTTGTTTGTAGTATAAGATTGATTATTGGGATAAATGGTTGTGAGATGTTACAGGATTGAGTTGATGTAGGACATAATTGAAAAAATGCACAGGTCTCTGAAGTTTTCAGTGTGGACGCACTACCATTTTGTGCGGACCGCACTGGTAAAGGGTGATGAGAGGATTCTTTGAAATTTGCCACCACGACCGCGGTTGATTTTGTACGGTCCGCAATGGACCACTGCGGCCCCGGACCATTTTGTGCGGACGGCAGTGGGTTGCTAAATTGAGCTTGAACAAAATAGCTCAGTGCGGACCGCGGTCCATTTTGTGCGGCCCGCACTGGTAGGTGAGAATGGGCCCCAAGGCTTTTCTATAAATAGACTCTGAGGGCCTCCTTTTACTCTTTTCGCAAACTTGAATCTTAGAGAGTATAATCACTATTAACTACCCTTACTTGCTCGTAATTACTTGTTGGAACTTATTTGCTTCAATTCATCTCATAATCTGGTACCATAATCGCCCTTTTACTTGTTTAAATCTTTCAATTTCATTTGATTTTTGTTTTTCTTACCTTCTATTTATTCTTCCTCTCGTACTTTCTTAATTGTTAAGTTAGGTTAGTTTAAATTTTGAGTCATGTGGAATTAGTTAGCTTAACGGACTAGGTAATCACTTAGCAACACTTATTAGGCGCAAAAATTGGACTTAAAAGAAAATTTTCATGAACCCTAGTTTAGTGCCAAAATTGGGAACTCAGTGCGGAATGCAATCAATTCTGTGCGGTCTGTGGTGCCCTTGTGCGGTCTGTACTACCATTTTATGCGGACCGTACTGCTGAATCTCTGAAATCGAAACTTTGGGCAGTGCGGCCGCGGTTGATTTTGTGCAGTCCGCACTGCCAAGATATAGAGGGTGGGTTTCTAAACCCCACACCTGTACGGACTGCGGTGGATATTTTTTGGTCTGCATTGACCTCAGTGCGGCCGCGGTTGCTTTTGTGCGGTTTGTGGTGGCCTCAGTGCGGCTGCACACTATTTTGTGTGGTCCGCACTAGGCTGTTTTCTGCAACTTGTCTGCAACAATTTCCTTCTATTCTGCAACACTATTTTATCTGAGAATATTGATACTTACAAATTATTTGAATTGTGATTGCAGATAATGGTGAGACAATGAGGAAAAGGCTAAAAACAAACCGGGCAAAGGTGAATCCTTCCGGGGGCAAGGGCAAGAAAATAATCAAATTCACTCCCCAAGTCCGGGAAAACATTAAAAAGACAAGAAAGCTGATCAAAGCCGCTGACAGAGCTGCTTCACATTCCTCGGGGATTGAGTATGAGCCCTCCCGGGACATTTCTTTAGACTCTGTGCCAGAATATGTTGAAGACTGGCCGGAGAGATTCAGGCTAACAGATACTCCTCCTCCACCATCACCCACTACCCAAGCACCAACACATGTTTCTTCTGGGTTGTCTGAGGGCTCAGCAGCGGGTGGTGAAGAATACTCCACCTCTCCCACAACTTCTCTTATCCTTAGGGGGTGGAGGAGGAGATGAGGAAGAAGTAGAGGTAGATGAAGAGGTAGCAAAAGGAGGAGAACTAAGGGTTGGGGGTGTTGATAGAACAAGGAAGCCGGAGGTTTGACGTGATATATTCGTGAGTGAGGTGGTGTACCATAAATTTCTAGAGTGGTGGCTAGTGAGAAAGTTGATTCCGGAGAGGACCTTCATTGATAGAGACCTATAACCCCACAACCCAAGCGTGCAAAGATAGTTTAGGACTAGAGTGGGCTGCGAACATTTTCTAGAGGAGTGTGTGGATACCAACGAACACATGGTTAAAGAGTTTTACTGCAATGTAGCCCACATAAAAAAGGGCTCCAAAGTGACCAAGGTTCAGAACCTGACAGTGTTATTTGAACGGAAGTACCTCAACGAATACCTTGGCTTCAATGAGGAAGATGAGACCCTGTACTTGGCGAAGTTGGAAATGGGTAAGGCGGTCTGCCCATGGTTCGCATAATGCCTGGAAATCCCAGGTACCACCCCTGACTGGTTGACTGCTGGAGTTTAAATTCTAAGGCGGAGTTTAAACTTTGAGGCACGGGGGTGGGAGACCTTTGTATGTAGTAGGTTGGACCCCACGACACATGACAACACCCTTCCTCTTTCCTGGGCTATTTTGTTAGCTTCAATCATGGCGGGGTGCCCAATCAATATGGGAAATGTGAGGTCGCATATTATTTTAATTGTATGTGTCGAGCATGACAGGAACTATCCGTCTCCCAGTACCCTCACTGTGCACTTCCGGGACCTGAAGGTGGATAAGAAGTCCTTCAATGTCAAAGTCAAGGTGAAGGCCCCTTTTTCCTGGTATAGCATGCAGGGGGATGATAACCCTAAGAGAAAGAACTTCAAGGTTACAACTACTACTATAATTGGCCAGTATGAAGAGCCAGTTGTGATAGTGGCTCCTGCTGAGCCTACCTCCACTTCCACAAATATCCCTTTCGGTCCATCCTCACCCACAACCATTCCTGCTGGCCCATCCACCTCAGCAGGTCCGGAGTTTCCATCTTCCTGGGACCATCCTATTACTGCCCACAGATTGAGCCAAGTACTATTGAGTATCAACAACTGGATGCAGACTGCCTCATCCAAGTTGTCCATTTTGACCACCACTGTTGAGGCTCAGTCGGCTCCTCCATCTCCACATGTTCCACAGTCCATAGAGGATGCTCTTAAGGTGATGTTAGAAAATTAGAAGAAAATCCTCAACAACTAGAAGAAGCTTGCTGAGGCAGTTGATTCACATAGCAAGGCTCTCAAGGATCTTGCTCGGGAGCACAAAAAGCTAAGGAAGACACTGGCCTCCAAAGAGTCCGTGAAGGAGTTGAGAGCAGATGCAGACAGACTGAAGGCACTTAACCTGCCTTTAGATTTATTGCTCTAGGAACCAGCCCCAGCAGTTCATCCAGAGCCGGAGCAGTCTCAGAGGCCTCCCAAGAGGAAGAGGACGATTCCTAGAGCTGATGATGCTATCATCCAGTTGGAGGACCCACCGGAGATTTCCTCCAGTCACCCACAGGATGTACCAGTTCCAGAGCCTGTCCAGATCCAGGCCTAGGTCCCAGTAGCTGAGCAGCAGGCCACAGGGGACCAGTCTGAGGATCCCGAGCACACGGAGGACACAAGGACCACACACATTACCCTATGCAAATAGACATGCCTTAGGGAGTCTTCTATATCCTTTTCCTCTTATCTTTTGATGCTTTATTTGGACTAGTTGGCATTGGGGACAATACCAACTTTTATTTGAGGGGGTAGGCCCTATATTTTGGATGATTGCATATATTTAATATTTTTATGCTTTCTTTATCTTTTTATCTTTGGTCTGTATACAATTTTGATATTTCATTACATTTATCACATTCTGATTTCACTTTGGGTCTGTATATAAAGTTATATCTCATTATATATATTTATCCCATCCATTGTATATTCAAATCCCCTCTTGTATATATTCATTTTATTTTCTGAATTTTTTTTCATTTTTAGCTTCTTATTTGTGATTCGTAGTTCTTTGTTTTTGGAGTTTGTAATAAGCCTTTGGTTTTCTTAATGCCACAGTTCTTTCCAAAAGTAGAGTGTTGTGTGAACCGGGTGGCTCTTCTTAATGATGGATGGCATGACAACCTTCTTAACGGTTTGAGTCCGTTTTTCTTTTTCTTTTTGGTTTTTAGTAGTGAGTAGTTAAGGGTGCCTCAAGCAAAGCATCACTTGGGCCTAGCACATTTGCCTTTGATCTTATGGTCAAAAACAAATTGTTGTGTTTAGGATGGTGAAAGTCGTGAACTTGAGACTCTTGTGTTGGCCAATAATCATCAAGTGGTTTTTCGAGACCATTGTGTGCTCAAATCGTATCTAAGGTCGTTGTGGGTCCCCGACTCTATGTCTTTAGCAATCCCTTAGCTTGTGTGGTGAGTAATTGAATTGCAAGTCCAAGTCCCGAGCCATTGGTCTAGAACTTACCCTGAATGTTTGTTGAGGAAAAATCCCAGGTGAATTTTGACTTGAGACATGATTATAGGCTCTCCTTGATCCAAATGATAGTTTAAACAATTCCATAGCCTATCAATGATAAGATCCCTAGTTAACCCTTTTGAGCCTGAGACCTTTTTCTTTCAAGAACCATGATACAAGCCTATACCCATTCTAAAAGATACGCTCTCTTGGCACCCGATCTTTCCTTTAGCACATGGCAAAAGTATAAGTTTGGGGGGGATAGACGAGGATTACAGCAAAGTGGTAAAAAGGCACAAAAATGAAGAAAAGGAAAGGCAATGAAAAAGAAAGGAAAGCAAAAAAGACAAAAAGAATGTTCAATGTGAAAAAGAATAAAAAGGGATTCAAGAAAAGAAAAGAATGAAAGGTGTGGAAACTTGAAAAAGGAGAAAATGTGTGAAATGCCTAAGAAAGAGTGACAGTGTATCTCTCTAACCCCTTAGAAAGAAGTGAAAATGACTCAAAGAGTCAAGTGAATGGTTGTCAATTGAATTAAAAGAAGTGCTTAAGGGATGGTGGAACCCACTTAGACCAAAACATTCCCTACCCTGAACCAAAATCCTTCACAATATCTCCATACAAAAGCCCTATATGATCTTGAGTTGAATGAAGCTTACATTAGTGGATACTCACATGAGGGGCAAGCATATGGTACTTAGAGCCGGACTTGTGACTTTTTCTTGAGAGATGAGTGAATTTTCATTAACCTCTTTTTGCGTGCCACTATTCTAATGGTGAGGTTTGCTTAGGGAGAGTTGAGGATGTGTGAGTTTGGGTTCCACAATGACCAAAGTAATTGAAAGAGTTCTTTGATGTGTTGAGTCAACTCTTGATGCTCTTGTGTCGCACTTGATCCATGGTTGTTCAAAGAGTAAATGTTGTTAATGGTTCATTTGTATTGAGGGCAATTGTTAGTCCCAATTGATGCTGGTTGAGGTTGCTTTAGGACAGCTAAATTTTTTTTGGATTTTCCCTTAAGGGGTGGGTCTTATTTTGTTTGCTTGAGGACAAACAAAAGAAAGTTTGGGGGAGTTGATAAGTAGAGATTTTGATGCATTTTATACTCCTTCTTGCTTATGCTTTGATTAAATATTCATACAAAATAGTCCCAGAAAGCTCACAAGTTATGCTTTATTGCAAGTTTGATCAGCAAAGTGACAAAATTTCAAAGATCGGCTCAAAATGAGTGAAACTTGCACATGTGCCAAAGACAAGGCGAGCTCAAGCAAAACAAGTCCAGTGCGGCCCCGCACACCATTTTGTGTGGTTCGCACTAGGAGATTCAGAAAGGTGGAATTCAGGTTTAAAGGTAGTGCGGCCGCACTAAGTTTTGTGCGGTCCGTACTGGAGGCAACATTGCCGCAGTCCATTCTCTGTGGTCCGTGGTGCCAAGATTCCGACAGGTTGCATTTTCAAGTTTTAAGCCTCCCCGATCCACGGTCAACTTTGTGCGGACCGCACTAGAAGCCTCTGTGGCCGCAGTCTATTTTGTGTGCTCCGCGGAGCCCAACTTCAAAGAGCAAGAATTTTGAAGTCAAGAGCCCAGTGCAGACCACGATCCGTTTTGTGCGGTCCGCACTAACCTTACAGGGGCAATTTTGTCCAAATTTTTCAGCTTAGTATAAATAGATTCTTTTTCCATTTTTAGGGTATCAGATATTGTAATACTTTAGCTGCACTCGTGGATCGACTTTTCTTAGCCATTTTGGGTATTTTTACTTACTTTTCATCATTGAATCTTTGTATTTAGCTTAGCAATTAGTTAATATGTGTTCATCTTCTTCTATTTCTTACTTTTCTTCTCTAAAATGAATAGTTAGACCCCATAGCTAGGGTTGTGGCTCAACCCCCTAGTGTGGGTAATTGATGGGTCTTGCATTTTAGGGCTAAACTGACTATGGGTGTTTGTTATTTTGGCCAATTTCATGGTTAATTTTTGAATTAGTGGTTGCAAACAGTAGTTTGTGTTGAGTTGACTTGAGCTCCTCTTGAGAAAGAGAGCCTAACTCTCCGAGATTGGTCCAACAATGAATTGGGCTGTACTCAAGAGATTGATAACCCAAATTAAAGGGTTAAACCTCGAGAGAGTAATACCCAATTGAACCCTAAGTTGCTTGTGCAAAATGGCATATCCAACTGGTCTTGAGAAAGCCAATTCAGGCAAAATCTCTTGAACCACCGAGAGATGTAGAGTGGGAAAATTTGTGCAACGGTTATAACATACTCCCCTAATATATCAAATGTACCTCAGATTCAAGTACCCGTCAATTGACCACCTAGGCGGTAGTCACTACCCTAGTGCCCTTTAAACTATTTGAACAACCGGTAGCATTTAACTCTTAGCTTAATTTACAATTTGTAATTTTGTTAAAAGTAGAATTGTAAAGAAAACCCCAAAAATGATGAGAAGTGTAATTAAGAACACATACACAATCCTAAACTAGATAGATACTCGCTTCTAATCCAAGCTCTCTGTGGATATCGATCCCGACCCAAAATCGGATAAAAGCTATTGCGACCCTCTCTTGCTACATATTAGTAGTACGGAGTTGGCAGCGATCATTGTACCTAGAATAGGCATTGAGGAAACTCATTAACTCGTGTCCGGCTGTCGCATAAATCATTTGATCAATATTTGACAATGTGAACGAGTTTTTAGGGCATGTCTTATTCAAGTCTTTATAATCTACACACATTCAAAATTTGTTATTCTTATTCAGAACCACAACTAGATTAGATAACCACTTGGGATACTTTACCTTCCGGATTGAACAGATGTCAAGTAGTCAAGTTACCTCTTCCTTAACAAACCTGTTTCTGACCTCAGCTATTGGGGGTTTCTTTTGCCTTATCAGAGGGAATCTCGGGTCCAGGCTTAACTTGTGCACGACCACGTGTACTAGGATACCTATCATATCCGAGTGAGACCATGTAAAACAATCAATGCTATTTTTAAGGAAATTAATAAATCCCAACCTGAGTTCGGGATTGAGTCTTGTTCCCAAGTGAAACTTCCTCTCCAAGAACTCTTTGAACAAATCCACTTGCTCGAGTTCTTTCGCCGTGGATTTGGTCGCGCTTGTCTCTTCAGTACCTGAAAGTATCTTGGTACCTGGTGGGATTCCAATGACTCCTCGCCTTTATCATCTTCACTTAGCATGCGAGAAGGCATCGATTCCTGTAATTGCTATTTGCTGGGACCATTCCCTTTACTACTGGAAATTGATATTGCATTTGTTTATCTTGTTGCTGGTTGATCTCCTCTTATCTGCTTGATTCCCTCTGGGGCCGAGAATTTCAGCAATTGGTGATATTTTGATGGTATAACCCTCATCATGCAACCATGGTCTTTTGATAATTATGTTGTAGCCTATGTCAATGTCCCCCACTTCAAATAAGGTGGTGTTTGTTACCCCTTTCCGTATTCGTGGGCTGTAGGATCTCTTCTTGGGTGGTCACACCCGCTAAGTTGAACCCGACGGGGAACTTTGTTACCGGAATGATGTTTTCAGCTAGCTTTGCTTGCTCCTGTACTCTCCATTTAATGATGTTGGCTGAGCTTCTTGGGTCTACCAAAACACGTTTAATCTTAAAACCTAAGACATTGAGAGAGCTTTCCAGGGCGTCATTATGTGCTAGAAGAAGTCTGTTGTCGTCTTCCTCTGTGAAGTTGATGTCGTCTTCGGCGACTTCCCGGAGTCTCTTATAGTGGGTTACCGATACCTTTGTCTTCTTGTTCACCGAATAGGTTATACGATTAATTTCATTCCCTCTGAAATTCATGTTGATAGTCAACAGAGGAGGGTCTTCCCCTATCTTCGAGGGTTCTACTTTTTTTCGGCGGCAACCGTAATTATTCTTGGATCGCTCGCTCAAGAACTCCCTCAGATGGTCATTTTTCAAAAATGCTGCCACCTCCTCGCACATATGTCGATATTTCCCAGTTCTGTGGCCGTGAGTACCATGATATTCGCACCATAAGTTAGGATCCCTCTGGCTGGGATCAGATATGATCGACTTCAGGAATTGTGCTTCTTTGATATTTCTTATCGTTGATACCAACTCCATTACACTGATGTTGAAACTGTAATATGAAAATCTGGGATATGTAGAATCCTAGGTCCTCGGTACCTCTTTTTCTTGTAACTTTCTATTGTTCCTGCTATGGTCAGTTCTTTTATTGGGAGCGAACCTATCCGAGGACCGGAACTCTTTTCTACCGCATCGCTTGACTCTATCATTAGTAAGGAAACGACCTCTAGAAGATCGTCGGTCCGCATCAAAATCACCTTTGAATTTATCTTGGTTCTTCGGTCCCGCCCTTCGTTGATGTCGGAAACCTGCGCTGGTCATCTTTTATCCTTATTTTTGACTCATAGAAGTTATGAACATCTGCCCATTTGGCCGCCTAGAACTCGAGAAAGATTTCTTTCAGCTTTAAGGAGGCGTTAGAGCTCCTCAGGCTCAAACCCTTAATAAATGCCTTTGCTGCCCACTCATATAGTACGGCTTGTAGCAGTATCCTCTCTTTCTGTAATCCGATCACAATTTTCCCCAGCAGCTCGAACTCACCTTGTGCGATCTTGAATATGTCTGTCTTTCTGGCTTGGACCTTTTTGGCCCCATCATGGGCTTCAATTAAAGAATCTGCGAGCATTTCAAAAGAATCTGTCGAATGCTTGGGTAAGAGTGAGTACCATGTCAAGGCCCCCTTCTTGTGGGTTTCTCAGAACTTTTTCAACAGAATCGACTCGATCTCATATTGAGCCAAATCATTACTTTGCTGTTGTATAGGTTGTGATGTGCTCATTTGGATCTGAAGTCCCTTCGTACTTTGGTATCGGCATCTTGAACCTCTTCGGAATTAGCTCTAGTGCTGCACTCGGTTTAAACGGTAGCTGAGTATAGTTTTTTGAATCTGGACCCTTCAAAACTGGAATCTGATCCATTCGGGCGTGAAACTCTTTCGCGTTCTAATACATCTGCTTATTTATTTCCCATCATATATCTCATGAGCTCGATTTTAAATAAATCATCATTGTTATCGTTAACAGATCCGCTGGGCATTATTATCAACTCTTTGAGCTGTCTGATTTGCGGGGGCATTCAGAGGAACCTGGCCTCTTCCATTAGCGTGGTTAGAAGCATCGGACAACGCTTGTTTCTATTCCGTCATGACTTGTTCCTGCCTTGAGAGGTGGCCCATGATGGCTTTCTGTTGCTCTCTTAGGATCCTTACAGTTTCTGCAAAGTGTTCATCTTCTGTATTATCCGGAGTTGGCTCTCGAACATGTCGAGGGTATTGTCCTCCATGGATCGGAGTCGCCTTGTCTCCCTCGTTGCGGGTGTCACTGATTGAATCATTGTGTTGAGGCAGGTTTTCATATGCCACAACGTTGTGTGTGATGTTGACATTTTAGCTGCCATTTTCAATTTCTTGCTAAGGAAAAAAATCAAATGAGTTAGTAAATAACGCAAGGATCAAATCAATTACGCAACTGTCTAAGCCCCACGATGGGCATCAAACTCTTTACGCGTAAAACGGTATAATTAAATTTGTATGTAGTGTATAGACAAGACTGAATTGATCCAAAATGATAAATAAACTAAATAAAAAAATGACTTAGCGACTAAAATAAAAGGAAATTACAGGCCTGGCTTTGAGAGCAATGTCCCCAAGGACAGAAATGAGAACAATGTAAAACAACAAGTAAATTATTTTATTTAGCTTGAGGATTGAATGTAGCATAAGTTTTGCCAAGACTTTCTGTCTTACAATGGCTGTTGAGTCTACTATTTATATCTATATCTAGGAAAACAGGATCATATGATCAAGCCTCTCTTAAATGACAATAAAGGGACCATTGATGAATATGTAACGACAGGCTATGAATGAAAATATTCTCTGCAACGGCTGCCCATTTAATACCAGGAAATATTTTCATTAAATACTATCTGATGGCAAACATTCACGTTGATTTTGCTCCCTTCGAGGTCCATCTGATAGCAATGGCAGTTGTTGTTCCCGGTACAGGTTGTTACTCGATTTATCTTCTACCTGTCTTCGATTCCTCGCGCTACCATTCGATCATTTAATATAAACCAATTTTACCCTATACAATCACATAACACATATACATATAGAAAAGGAGAGGAGGGAGTCACTACTAGGAATTCTGCAAAAATAGACTACGGTCGACTGACCAATTTTGGTCGGTCAAAAAACCAACCAAAGTTGGTTGGTTTTTCAAATTTTTTTTACGAAACGGACCAACTTTGGTCGGTTTTCTTTAGCACAAAAATGCGGGAAACTATTTTTGAGTCCCGCTAAATTTACTTTTCAAGAAACCGACCAACTTTGGTTGGTTTTTTATTTAAAATAAATTAAAATTAATATTTAAAAAAAGATCAAAATTGGTCAGTTAATTCGGCCGGTCATTTTAAAAAACCGGCCAACTTTGATTGGTAATTTTATTTTTAATAATATCGACCAACTTTGGTCAATAATTTTCATGCGAAAATACAATTAAAGAGTATAAATGAAATAAAAGACAGTTTTAAAATAAAATGCACCAACAGTCTAGTGGTAGAATACTATCTTGCCATAGTACTGACCCTGGTTCAATTCCCAGATAGTGCACTTTCTCGGCAATTTTTTTTTTAATTCAATTGATCGACCAAAGTTGGTCGGTTTTTTCGGCAATTTTTTTTAAAATTTAATTGACCGACCAACTTTGATCCGTATGCCCTTCCGACCTTCAAAATACCATCCACACATAAATGGTCACGTTTTGGACGGTGATTGGCCATTAGCGACTAACTTTGGTTAGTTTTTTTGGACGGTATTACCCAAATTTCTAGTAGTGATTGAGCTCGATTCGTAGGTCATATATTAAGAGAGCAGGTAATATTCAACAGCAGTTATGGCCTAAACTATGGAAGTTCATGAAATGACGAAGTTGTAATCAAAATCCACAAAAGAGGACAAAACAAAAGTCCTTTATTATTAGGAAGAAACGGACGAAACACTAGTGATCTCGTGGCCATGCATTTTTTATAAGGGGTCACCAAGGTGGATCTACGATTTAAAGTTTTGTAATATTTGGTAACTTTTTCCTTGCCACCAAATTCATTATTTATTAGTGTTATTGGGTTTGTAATTTATTATATGTACATATTTAGTAGAATTTTCAATACATCAACGGATTCGAGTCAAAACTGATGAGTTCTGCCGAAGACATACCATATATGATACATCCGCCTTGGGTCCATTAAGAATGAAGCAAGAACATCATATTTGATTTTTGGAGCTTGTGGAACCATAATGGGGAGCCATTGCTTCCTTGTCCTCCCCAGATCTAAACCTAATGTTCCCCTAACTTTTGATTAGTCATTCAATCAAATTCCTTAAGGGAAATATTTTGCTGACACCTTGCCCCGACAAAGATGGCGATTTCTCATAACGTTACTGTATTGGGAAAAAGTTGAATTTACATTGAAATGATGTGGCATGACACGTCGACTGGTCAAATGGTCAAAGCGTAACAATTGAGAAAGAGGCACGGGAGATAACATATACGGGAAGAGGAAGTTAAACAGGCACGAGAAGCAGTTTAGACACGACTCTCA
>MU717561.1:12740-64084 GCA_026770625.1 Nicotiana glauca | reverse complement strand
ACGGAATTGTTGATTCACTATTGAGTTACTTCCTAGTTGAGTTCATGGGGAACAATTAGGGAAATAATTATAGCGGTATCATGAAATCTATTTTTTTTAATGAATGCATTACGGGAAATGTTTACTCTCAATAGTCAAATATCAATAGTTAAGTACACATCAAATTGCTGGATTAATTCCCAACTAGAGGAACTCGAGTACTATGCATTTTTAATTGACAGTTGATTAAAACAAGTATGCCCTTTAACGTTCTAAATTAATTATACAAAGCTCTAATATAGTCTAAAGTAGTCCCATACTAATTATAACAGTCCAAACATAATAAAATTTGTTTCAATTTTTTAACCCCGACAGTAGAGCTCGAAACTTGGTTTTATTTCCATGTCACACGAGGAACGCCATGTTAACAAACAGTTTGAGAAATGTGTACCTAGAATTTCAACAACAGAAATGAGGAAGGAGATCAGTAGTGCGGCAGCTCAAACAGCAACAGCAAATAACAACAAGCAGCAAGACAGATTCCAGCAAAAGACCAAAGAACCAATAGCCAATGATAGCAAGAAATTCCAGGAATGATTTGAACCAAACAGGGAATTCAAAGACACCAAACAGCAACTTCAGAAAACCAGACAGCAGCAATAAATAGACCCAAATAGCTCAAAGGAAAACTTTCAGATAACTTGAAACCTCAAGTAAGGAAATAGAAGCAGAGAAAGGCTTAGATGTTTCTGATCTTAAGCAATGAAACAGTGTTATATGGGGGCAGGATTGCTTAAGGCTGACTTTAAAATCTTTTCTCTAATCCTTTCAAAGCTCTTCCAACTGATGGCTAGAAGAACTCTAAAGCTGATGGTTGAGGCTCTAAAAAACTTATGGTTAAAGCTTTCTAAAACTGATCTTAAAGCTGTGTATATTCGAGTGTATCTCAGCCTCTCTCTCTTAAAGTCTCTAAGGTTTTTTAGAATGTATATCAGAATGTTTATCCTCCCTATTCTGAAAATTTTCTTTCTTTTATAACCTCCACTAACAGCCTTGCAGCCCCCCCCCCCCCTTTTTTTTAAATTATTTTAAACTGATCAAACCCATATTATTCCCTCTGTTTTTCCCACTTGAGCTTGTCTAATATGGGTTTGAACTAATTTAAACTTGAAGTGCAGAAAACTAATGGGATACCCTGCTGCACAGCAGGTTCCACTAGACTGCCTCATGTGACAAGCAGCTTTTAGTCATTAAACTAAGGCTGGTTCTGACTTCCCATTACTTGGTGTCTAAAACAGGCTGTGATTCTGCACTAATGAATAGCCCTTTTAATTAGTTTATTCGTTAATTTTAAGGGTGCATTGAGTACCATTTAGCAGGCCAACCGAGCTCTGCATTTATCACAATTAAACAGCCATAACCAATTCAACCTCTAATTCAAAGAACACAAACAGTTCAGGTTTCAATTCAACAGTGGTCCGGATGGAAATTGATCAGTTTTAAACAATAATGCCACATTGTTCTAAACAAACAGAACCATATAACTAATCGACGATATTCGTTGAATCGATTACGACACGTATAATCGATAACAAATAATCGACGAATAAGTCAGTGATTCATGGTTTCGGGCAGAATAGGGGAAATCAAAAAATGTAAACTAACTGCCTGATGACTAAACACATAGCTCAATAAAAATACCCATTAACGAAACAAAAACAGAAGGAATTTGACCAAATAAAAGGTCTACTGGAGAAGAATAGAAAAATTAACAAAATAGTCGAAAAGGATAAAAAATAGAAGAAAACCTCTAATCTAAAGAAGACAAAAACGAAAAGATGAAGATAGAAGAAAGAACGAAAATACCTTGAAGGAAAATCAGGAATCGAAAAAATCTTGGGCCGCTTCAGACTTGAAACTTTGGAGGTCAAATGGGCCTTAATCGAGGTGTTCTCAGTTGAGAACACCTAGATTAAGGTCTATTAGACCTCCATTCTTATTGAATTCAAACAGAAAACTCCACTTTATGATTTCTAGGGTTCATACGGTGTTTCGGGGTTCAGGGATTCTGGGTTGGATTCGAACAAAACAAACTTGGTATGGTTATGAGGGAGGTCAGGTGAAGACCGGGTGTGAGTTTGGGGTCGAGTGGAGGCGGCACCGCCACCAAAAAATAGGGTCGGCTATTAGGGTTCTTGACAAAGAATCAAGATTCGAAGCGAGGGGCTAAGATTCGAGGGAAGCCATGTCCGGGGTTGGAACGGGGAGGTCGTGGAGGTTCCGTGATGTGAAGGTGGAGGCATTTGGGCCACCGGAACCTCCGTGAGGCGATTTTCGATGGCGGAGGAAGGTTGGGGTCTCTGAAGGGGTTGTAGGTTAGAGACGAGTGAAGGGGCTGTGTGAGTGAAATGGGTTAAACTGGTTTGGGGTATTAAAATTGGGCATTTAATCCAAGCCGTTAGATTACGACAACCAACGGCTAAGATCAGGTGAATTAATTTGAAACGGGGTCGTTTGGAGTGATAACGGGGCGGGTTATATGGTAGATGGGTTGGATGGGGTTGGTTACGGGTTGAGGGATGGATAATGGCCATTGGATTTGCGTGGATCGAACGGCTGAGATGGGTTGTCCTTAAAACGACGTAGTGCTGGTACCAAACTACGTTGTTTTGACAGCCTGGGAGATGGGTCTCTTGGACCAGGTACAGGAGTGGTTTTGGGCCTGGACTTTGGTTGAAATGGGGCGGCCCAAATCCGATTTGCCTCTTTTTCTCTTTATTTTTCTTATCTCTTTAATTAATCAAAACTAAAATCCTAAATCACAAAAATACTAATTAATTCCTAATTTTAGAATTGTGTCCTAAATGCAAAATTTTTGTGTTTTTAATTAATTTAAACAAATAAATATGCATACACAAATGCAAACAAATAAGAAAAAATAATAACAAAATCCACAAAAATTGCAAACAACAAAAGGACTATTTTATTTTGAATTAGGGGAGTAATTTTCTTGTAGGGCAAAAATCACGTGCTCACAGTGTATCTTGAAAATAAGAGAAATGAGAATGAGTTTCAGAGCCTATTCACACAGCAACAGCAATTCAACAGCCAGCTATAAGTCCAAAAACAGCTCTCAAAATAACCCAGGAGTATTCAGCAGAACAAAAACCAACAGATAGACAAGCAAACTCGATTTGAATTCAACTTCAAACTTGAATCTAGGCTAGAAAACTTCTGAAATTTCCAGTAATCAATACTCAAACAAGATTCTAATTAAATGATCAATGTAACTGTAATGTTTTTTTTTGGGATTTTTGTTAATTTCGAATGTTATTTGAGTTGTGAAGTTATGAATTTTCGAATTTGGTAACTAGGAGGGCAGAATTTACTTTGAGGAAATTTCTCAGATTTTCCAAACTTGTAAAATAAGGCATTCCAATGCCTATTTATAGAGTTGGAGTTGGAGGGAAATTCAAACTTCAGAATTTACTAATTAGTCCCACTTTTATTTAAGTTCTACCCTTATTTTAACTTGTAGTTCAATTAGCTACCCTTATTTGTTAATATTTATACTACTACCCCCATCTAGAACCTTCTAATCTAGTATAATTCCCTATCTACCCTCACTTCACTTCAAAATCTACCCAATCACCCTTTTTTATACCTAAAATACCCTCCCTTCCTTTGGTTTATTACTACTAGCCCTTTTTATTAATCCAAAACACCCCTGAAACTTAAATAAATTTACTAAGTAAACCTACTACTATTCACCTTTTTACCCTTGAAACTTAATTGAATTTACTAATTAATCCTACTGCCATTCACCCTTTTCCCCTGAACTGCCGGATTTAACTATCAATTATGACAACCTAATTAATCAAAATTAACAAATCTAGTTAACTAACAATTAGGAACTTAACAGCTATAACCAATCATGCTAATTACTGTCAATTAATCCAAAATTACCTAAGTAATCAAATTAGTTATCACAATTAATACTGATACGACTAACAATTATCAAAAATCAACTAAATGATTAAAAATAGAAACTTATGAACATGCTAAAAATTATCAGATTCAAACAGACATTCCAACGAAAAAGGGACAAAATTCAACTATAGAAACGAAAGATAATTTTGGAAAATAGATCAAAAGGGTGCAAGAAAACAGTCAAAAAAACACAGGCATGAAAAAAAAAAAAAAAAAAAAAAAAAAAGGAAAATACTTTGCTTTTTTTTTAGTCACTGGACAGTCTACTAGACATCAAGATTCTCAAGAACAGAACAGAAGAGGTTTGTTGCATTTTTGTAAGCTTTTGCCTCACCGGAGAATTTTCAAAATTAAATTCGAGTCGCTCTAGTTGCATTTGAGGTTCAAGACTTTCAGAATCATGTAGAGGGAGTCAAGAAGAAGCTATGGTGTTATTTTGGGCTGGGTTGGGTAAGATGTTGTTCGCCGGAGTTAGGGTTCCGGCGAGACAAACTTGATTATTCGAGACGATGGGGACATATTTGAAGGAAGTGAAGTAGATGGGTGGAATCTAGGTTTCAAGGTAGTCAGATGGTGTAATTTCAAGGGCGGTTGGTGGAGGTGACGTTTTCCACCGGTAGGGTTCCGGCGGGGTCGGCGGGGTTGACGGGGAAACTGGGTGGCTAGGGTAATGGGAAGACGGAAGAGATTAAAAAGTTTTTTAGGTTTAGATTTTTGTTTTGATATATATTAGAAGGGTATTAATTAATTACAACCGCTAGATTAAACCATTTCGACGGCTCATATTCTTTGGGCATTTAAACGGTGTCGTTTCAATTATTAATGAAATCAGGCCCTGTGACCATTGGATCAAGGACGATCAAGGGCTGAGATTCAAAGACGTTAAAACTATGTCATTTCATTTATGGGCAATTGGACCGGATGGGGTTATTGGGACTCTGGGCTGGGGTATTTTTTTGAAAAGATTTTCGTTTGGGCTGATCCAATTAAGCCCCAAAATGTAGACCAAGCAATTTTTATTCAATTTCTCTTCATTTTGTTGTCTTGTTTTACTTTTGTATATTTTTTTATTATTTTCATTTTTTGTATATTTTCTTTTCCAGATTTATATATTATTTTTCTGATTTTCTTAAATTGTGAAATTAAACTAAAACTAATTAAATTCTAAAATTTATTTAATAACTATTTTATAGCAATTTTCAATTAAAACAATAAAATGCTATTTTTGATTTTTTCTTAAATTGTTCCGAAATGAATTAATACTAAAATTGTGAAATTAAAAATCCTAATGCATATGCATATTTTTTTTGTGTACTTTTAATATGAATTATTATGCAACTAATTAACACAAAAATGCAACAAAAATATTAAAAAAAATTGTAAAAATAAAAAAAAATCATTTTGTTTGGATTTTAGGAATAATTTGCTTATGGCAAAAATCATGTGCTCACACGTAATAGTCTTTATTGATGATATTCCGGTGTACTCCCACAGCCAGGAAGAGCACGAGAAGCACCTCAAAGTGGTTCTTCAGACTTTGAAGGATAGTCAGTTATATGCTAAGTTTTCAAAGTGTGAGTTCTAGTTGAGTTCGGTTGCATTTCTAGGTCATATTGTATCAACAAAAGGTATTCAGGTGGACCTGAAGAAGATTGAGGCAGTCAAGAATTGGCCTCGACCAGCTTTAGTGACCGAGATTCGGAGTTTCTTCGGATTAGCAGGTTATTACCGTCGGGTTCGTAGAGGGATTTTTGTCTATTGTAGCCCCGATGACCAGATTGACCCAGAAGGGTGCCAGTTCAGGTGGTCAGATGAGTGTGAGGCGAGCTTTCAGAAGCTCAAGACAGCTCTAACTACGGCACCGGTATTAGTTTTGCCCATGGGTTCAGGGCCTTACACAGTCTATTGTAATGTTTCCCGCGTTGGGCTTGGTGCAGTATTGATGCAGGATGGCAAAGTCATTGCCTGTGCTTCGAGACAGTTGAAGATCCACGAGAAGAATTATCCGGTTCATGATCTAGAGTTGGCAACTGTTGTTCATGCTTTGAAGATTTGGAGGCATTATCTACATGGTGTGACATGTGAGGTGTACACGGATCACAAGAGCCTATAGTATCTGTTTAAGCAAAAGGAGTTGAATGTTAGGCAGATGAGGTGGTTAGAGTTGTTGAAAGATTATGATGTTACTATCTTGTATCACCCGGGTAAGGCCAATGTGGTGGCCAATGCATTGAGTAGGAAGTCTGCCAGCATGGGTAGTCTTGCGTATATTCCGGTCAACCAGAGACCGCTTGCTTTAGATGTTCAGTCCTTGGCCAATCGATTGCTGAGATTAGATATTTCTGAGCCTAGCAGAGTGTTAGCTTGCATGGTTGTCCGTTATTCTCTATTGGAGCGTATCTATGATCGGCAGTTTGATGATCTCTATTTGTGTGTCCTGAGAGACACGGTGCAGCGTGGAGGTGCCACAAAATTGACCTTAGATGATTATTGTGTTTTGAGATTGCAGGGGCGAGTTTGTGTGCCCAATGTTGATGGGATTCGAGAGTTGATCTTAGCCGAGGCCCATAGTTCCCGGTAATCTATTCACCCGGGCGCCGAGAAGATATATCAGGACTTGTGGCAACATTATTTGTGGTTGTAGGATTAAAAAGGATATTCTTGCATATGTGGCTCGGTGTTTGAATTGTTAGCAGGTCAAATATGAGCATCAGAGGCCCGGTGGGTTGTTTCTGAGGATTGAGCTCCCCGAGTGTAAGTGGGAGAGGATTACCATGGATGTAGTTACTGGACTTCCGCTGACTCGGAAGAAGTTTGATGCTATTTGGGTCATTGTTGATAGGCTTACCAATTCAGCGCATTTCATTCCAGTGGCAGTCTCATATTCATCCGAGAGGTTAGCTGAGATTTATAGCAGGGGGATTGTCCGCCTACATGGTGTGCCGGTATCCATCATTTCGGACCAGGGTACGCAGTTTACCTCACGCTTCTAGAGAGAAGTTCAGCAAGAGTTGGGCACCCAGGTCCAGTTGAGCACAGCATTCCATTCTTAGACGGACGGTCAGTCCGAGCGAACTATATAGATTTTGGAGGATATGCTCCGAGCTTGTGTCACTGATTTTGGAGGCTCGTGGGACCAGTTTTTACCTTTAGCAGAGTTTACCTACAACAACAGCTACCAATCCAGCATTCAGATGGCTCTGTATGAGGCGTTGTATGGTAGACGATATCGGTCTCCAGTCGGATGGTTTGAGCCGGGAGAGGCTCAGTTATTGGGTACAAACTTAGTCCAGGAGGCCTTAGATATGGTCAAGATCATTCAAGAGAGGCTTCGTTCAGCTTAGTCTAGGCAGAAGAGTTATGCAGACCGTAAGGTTCGAGATGCAGCTTTTATGGTTGGTAAACGGGTATTGCTCCGGGTGTCGCCTATGAAGGGCATGATGAGGTTCGAAAAGAAGGGCAAGCTTAGCCCTAGGTATATTGGTCCATTTGAGATTCATTATCGAGTAGGAGAGGTGACGTACAGACTTGCATTGCCACCTAGCTTATCAGCCGTGCATTTAGTTTTTCATGTGTCTATGCTTCGGAGGTATCACGACGATCCTACCCATGTGTTAGACTTCAGCACTGTCCAGTTGGACAAGGATTTATCTTATGAGGAGGAGTCGGTAGCTATTCTAGACAGGCAGGTTCGTCAATTGAGATATAGGAGTTTTCCCTCTATTCATGTTCAGTGGAGAGGTCATCCTCCTGAGGCCTCGACCTGGAAGTCCGAGTCTGATATGCGTAGCCGTTATCCACATCAGTTCCCCGACTCAGGTACTTCTTTCTTTTGTCCGTTCGAGGACGAACGCTTGTTTTAGAGGTGGAGGATGTGACTACCCAAAGGGTCATCACCTATTTCGCCATCCACTCCATGCTTCCGAGGTCTTGAAAACTTCATTTTTACCTGCCTCAATTTACGTGCGCAGTCCGGGTGCGTAGCCGGAAAACTTTTATGTTGAAATATGTGAATTCCATGAAAAATTTAAAGATTTTTTATATTAATATGATTAAAGTTGATTTTGGTCAATATTTTTGGTAAACGGACCCGGACCCGAGATTGGACGATCCCGGAAGGTCCATAGAAAAATATGAGACTCGGGCATGTGCCCAGAGTCGAGTTCCGAGGTCTAGAGCCTGAGGAAAGAATTTTCTGTTAAATTATTTTTCTTAAATTATTAAGGAAAATGGAAATGAAAATTGAATAAAAGACTATGGTATCAGGCTGGTATTTGGTTCGGACGCCCGGTACAAGTCTTAAATATGTGTTAAGCGCTTTCTGTAAAGTTTTGTCGAAATCGAACGTCATTTGACGTGTTTCGGACCTAAATATCTAAAGTTGGAAGTTTATGAAACTTGAAATGAAAATGATGATTTTGAGGCTTGATTCATTGATGTTGATGTTATTTGGGCGATTTGATCGCACGAGTAAGTCTGTAGGATGTTTTTGAGGTTGTGTGCATGTTTGGTTTGGAGCCCCCAAGGCTCGGGTAAGTTTTTGACAGGCATCGGATTCATTTCTCAATTTTGTAAAATATGGTTTATGGCTTATGCAATTTTCGCAAATGCGAAGCCAGAGTTCGCAAATGCGAATGCCAACTGTCGCAAATGCGAAGGGTGGTTTGCAAATGCGAAACCAACCCTGGTAGGCCAAGGTTCGCAAATGAGAGCATTTCTTCGCAATTGCGAAGTCTGAGAAATATGGGCACTATCGCAAAATCGGATCCCGTAATTGCAAAAGCGACTGTAGGACATCGCAAATGCGATGCCTCTTTCGCAAATGTGAAACCTGCCTTCCTGACCCAAGTTCGCAAATGCGAACCAAAATGTCGCAATTCCTAGCCCTGTTTGGTTCGCAATTGCGAACCAAGGTTCGCAATTCCCATATCCGCAGCCCAGCAAATTTTATACTTAGTCGAAATTTCATCACTTTTCACCATTCTTTCAAAACCCAAACACCATAGGCGATTTTTCAAGAGCTAACTTCCTTCCACCAACCTCGTGTTTTAACCACGTGGACCCGGGGGCATTTTTGGAATTTTTGTGAAAAACTTGGGAAAATCATTTTTATACATTCAAATTGATTCATATAGTGTTTATTAAAGTATTTGAACAATTTGTGATTAGATTCGAGCGAATTGGAGGTGGAACCACGAGGTAAAGCGATAGTTGAGGATTAAGTGGATTTCAAGGCTTTGAGGTAAGTGTTTGGTTTAACCCTAGCTTGAGGGAATAGGAGTTGAGTCTTGTTGCTAATTGCTATGTGATCGAGTATGTTGTATTGGCATGGTAACGAGTATCTATACATTGGTGTCTAGCATGACCGTGAGTCCTTATAATGTGATTATCATGACTTGGTTGTGAACTCCGTGGTTATTGGGGGATTACTATATGTTGTGAATAACATGTGAATGGTGATATGATTACTTGATTCTCTGGAGCATTGGCTCAAAATAGTAGAGTGGGTTATAAGATAAGAAAAGTATGAAAAAAAAGCGTTGTTGATTATTCCCTTGCCGGGACATTTGGTTGAACTTGTTAGATTCTTTCCCTTGTCGGGATTTTGTAAAATATTTGCTTATTTTTATGTCCCTTAATTGTGACTGTTGTTTGGGCAGTCAGACTGTTAAATGATATTGAGGATCGGGTTGCATGCCGCAATAATGATATATGAGGGTCGGGTTGCGCGCCGCAACAATGATACATGAACAACGATATGGGCCGGGTTGCACGCCGCAATAGTGGTATTTGTGGAGCGGGTTGCACGCCGCAACAGTGGTATTTGTGGAGCGGGTTGCATGCCGCAATATTGGTATTAGTGAAGCGGGTTGCATGCCACAATAGTTGTTGATACCATGTGTTTGTAATGAGTGTTTATTCCTTGTTCATTGTGAATCTAAGCTGCTTTAGTTCGTTACTCGGGATTACTGTTAATATTGTATCTCCCCATAGCATGTTTTCCCCTCCCATGTTGTTAATTGACTCTTATTCAATTTCTGTTGTATATTTATAACTGCACATGTTTATGTGGTGTCCAGTCTAGCCTCATCACTACTTCGTCAGGGTTAGGTTAGACACTTACCAGCACATGGGGTCGGTTGTGCTGATGCTACACTTCTGTGCATTTTTGCAAAGGTCCAGGTTTTGAGGAGCAGCAGCAGCATTAGTGCGGGAGCAGACTTTCATTTTCACGAGACCGAGGTAGCCTTGCAGGCGTCCGTAGGCCAGGCGTCTCTTCTTTATGTTCTCTTTTAGACTGTTGCCTCATTGTTTTCGAGACGGACAACTTATATATTTCTTGTATTTAGTATATTCTTAGTAGTTCGTGAGAACTGTGACACCAAATCTTGGGTAGAGGCTATTAATGGTTGTTCCACGTTATGATTCGTAATTATAAATCAGACTTCCGCTATTATTCTTATTAAATTTCATGTTCTATATTGATGCTATAAACTGTTAAAGTAATTGTCTAGTAATGAAAAGGGTAAATAAGTTGGCTTGCCTAGCTACCACGAGTAGGCACCATCACGATCCCGATGGTGGGAAAATCCGGATCGTGATATTACATAGGGCTCGGAATAGAGTACGGCTCCCCAAAACCTGCTTAATAGAGAGTAACTAATAAATAGGATCAAAGCTACCCACCGACGAACCTCCTATATCCATGATAAGTGAAGCTAAATGTCCTATTTCAAAATAAAATGTCAATATACGAAGGTAAAACCATGGAGGCAGCAAGTAACAATCAATGATATCCAGATGCCAAGTTGAAATATAATAATTTTTAACATAAAAAAATAATATTATTTTTGGTTGGGAGAACACTAGCACAGATATACTTTAGCGTGTAGTCTAATCCCTCTCGATCGGCTAGGCCATCTCTCCACGAACAATGTGGATTGGCATGGTTACCAAGAGTAAGAACCACTATGCGCGCGACATAGTGTCTGATATCCACCCGATCGGTTAGGCCATCTCCCCACATATGCCGTGTGGGTTACTTCCAGATCACAACTAACATCAATCTCATCCCAATCAAGGGGAATAATATCAATACATCAATCTCATATCAATTAAAGGAAATAATCTCAACACAATTAAGGGGAATAATCACAAATTGTTCCTACATAGGCACGTGTAGTTTTGGATGTGCCCGTTACAACCCATTTTTCCTCAACTAGCTAATGATACTCCCAAAAATATTTTGTTTTGCACACAAAAGAAACATAAATACAAATACATTCACCTCATACCCTTTCACAACATATGTATCTTTGTTAGTACTTTCACCCACTCAAAATATTATCATTTCATTGGCTCTATTGTCCATTCATATGATTCTTTATTTAAGGCACGGTGGCCGTATCTCATATTCCACGTTTTCATTTCTTTACTTTCAAGGACCATCATTATAAACATCAACATATACAATATTTCGTAAATTATAGCTTTAAATTCTTTAGTATTGATGGCTTTAGACACAATAGATTTCTTTCAAATCTATGGAGCAAAATGACTTGCAATTGCAACACAAGTTAAAAATCATAAATGAGTAATACACCATTTCTTTCTAAAATATTTGTCTACAAAAGCAATGCACTGTTTCAACTCATGGGTAAATAGGAATTCAAAACATGTTGGAAGCTCTTACGAAGGAGATCATGGTGTTGTACGATTGAAGCATAAATTCAAAGCATAAGCTCTAGTTACAACAACCATGGTCACGTTTTATATTACACCCTCACTTCTTTCATTTCAAAACATCGTCATAGTTTGCCAATAATAAAGACATTTAGAAATAGAGATTTGACACGTATATGAACTATATAAGTCTTAATTACATTGGTTTTTTTCCAAGTTAAGTGTAATCGACTTTTATTTGAAACATGAATTGGTGTCATAACATTTAATGCATAAGCCATACTTGAACACATTCTCGAAAGAGATCATGATCAGATAGGAGAAATTGGAACACGTATTGAATATATACATCTTTCAACACAACGCTTACTTGGGATAGTCGAATTTTGTTAGGAACAACTTCGGAGCATAGGAATTAGGAACCTGGGTCAACTATACTTGAAACTTATGGGAAGATCATGGAATATAAATCTAAATGAGCGGTTTATCCAACATACCTTTCTTGAGCTTTCCTTAGGTTACTACAATGTTCCAACACTCTAGAAATACCAATCTATAGGAAGATATCAAAAATCAGATAATAATTAAAAGGTTTCTCATGATATAACCCTCTCGGGAATTTTGTCGAACACCTATCATGCAAAATAGACTAGAAAGCTCAACAATAGTAATCCCTTCCTCCATCAACAACTTTCAACAAGAAACTTTCTAAAATAGTTAAACAACCCCACATACTATCACTTATTGTCACATGTGTGGCATATCTCAAACTCCACAACACACTTAAACCTAATAACTACATGAAGGTCTTACATGGATAGATGATAGTCTAGTGAGTGGCTTTCCTTGAATCTTCAAGATTGGGAAAGAATTGATTATCCAAGCACTTGGGGACCTTCCACTCTCTCTAAAATATCCATTTAACCCGGCCAAAAGGTCACGCCCCAAGCTTGAAGAGGCGCAACCGGCGCCCGGTGCCGTATTCGATCTGAGCGTATCATTTTATAACTGTGTAACCATTAACTTTGGACGATGAGACCGTATTCTGAATCGTTTGAAAATAATATCTCTCTTATTTGTGAGATAAACATATCCAAAAGCTAATATATGTAACTTTGTCGGCCGACTAAGCCGCCATGAACATCTACTGACATAAAAGCACACATGACTCATCTATAAGCCTCTAGAGATAACTGATTTGTTCCATGGTCGGGACAGGGCCTCGATCTATCCATCAAACCTCTATATATATATATATATATATATATATATATATATATATATGGACTCCAAGGTCTAGACCTGGAAATTCCGAGGAAGTGAGCTTACCAACCAAGCCGATGTTTGACTCTATCTACTGAGAGGGTCGTCAATGAGGACCCGCATACGTAAAATGTAGCGTCCTTCGCAAAAGGGAGTCAAAGATAATATAATAACTGAAAATTGAAATTGAATTGATAATAAAATAACTGAAAGTAATTTGGTGTCAAAGATAATCTAAAGATATACTTATCAGCAGGTAAGTATCTTTTCAGATTATTTTTGACTTCCAATTACTTTAAATTATTATATTATAAGTTCACTTTCAACTTTCCATTATTCTATTGCCCTACGTACTTGACATTATTTCGTACTGATGTCCGTTTTGTCAGGGATGTTGAATTTTATGCCTGTAGGTCCTCATTGACAGTTAGACAGACCCTCCCAGCAGTTTGAGTCAAACATGAGCTGGTTGGTATGCTCCACTTTCTCGTAGTTACCAGGTCTAGACTTTAGAGTCCATTTTATATATACATGTTTGATGGGTATATCGAGGCCCTATTTCGACCATGGTACAACTATGTTATGTCTAGTTGCTTGTAAACGAGTCTTGTATAGTTTTCTATAAGTAGATATTCATGACGGCGTAATCGGTCGGCACGGTTATATATATATATATATATATATATATATATATATATATATATATATATATATATATATATATATATATATATATATATATATATATATATATATTAGCTTTTGGATATGTTTACCTCACAAATAAGAAAGATATTATTTTCATACGATTCAGAATATGACCTCATCGGCCTAAGTTAAGGGTTACTCCTCTAGAGTTCTAAATTATAGAGTGGTACACTCTGACCGAGTACGGAATTTGGTGCCGTCCATGAATATTCAAGTTTGGGGCATGACCCAAAATAACCCCAAGGTCGTATTATAATAAATGAGGTTGGGTTGTACAAAAAGAAAATATACCCTACGAACTCAACTTTACGGTCACAGAGTGTACTGCAGAACAAATATGTAGCCCGCAAGATGGGTCGCAAAAAGGATCCTAGAAATTGGGCTGGCCTGGACAACTCTGTGGCATGTTTGTGGTCCACATACCAGTTATACAGCCGAGAAATGGACCGCAAAATCATCCTCCAAAATTCTTCATGCCAAATTTGCTATGACAAAAATTTCCACCAACTCCTCAATGCATTTTTCAACCCAAAAAGTCTGTACCGCGGCAAGCCTGCTCACCACAAAGATTAACTACTACCTTTAAATACATTAGCCTACCTCAATACAACAAACCTTAAATTCATTGAAAAGAATTTATGGGGCCTTACAGGTTGGGATTTTGGGTCGTGATAGTTTTGAAGAATTCATGATGGTTTTGACTAGGCTCGAGGTCGATACTTCTACAAGTGTAGAAGTTTTTTTTACATGTTGTAATATTATCCGATATTCAGTTAAATAGAAGGTTTATGGTTAATAGAGTATTTATCGTACTCGTAATTCAGAGTTGATTATTAGATTCTTGTCTTTTTTATATTGTTGCATGCTAGATATGGAGAGTCGCCTGAAGCATTAGGATTGAATGTACAAGGTTTCGGTATAGTTTTGAAAGGAACATCATGAGTTCTAGATAACATTGGTTATTTTAGATGTTTAAGAGTATGCCAGAACTATCTTGTATCATCGAAGGATGTGTGTATTGTAAAAAATGCAATATGTATTCATTTGTAGATGCTTGACTAGTATTACAATAATCATATAGTTGGTGACTTTTGTGTTTAGATTTTACTATGTGGCACGAAAGATTTTTAGATGTATTTTGCATGATGGGATTGTGTATGAATGATGTGCCAGTTATTTAAGTGGGGAGTTAGAGATTAGGTATGTAGATTCATGTATTCTTGAGGTTTAGAGACTAGATGTTCTAGAGGCAGACTATTCCTTTGGCTGCAGATTGTGAAAGTGTGTTGAAGATTAGACAATTGATTGTATTTGTTATAGGTGGGTCACTATGGACCTCTAGAAGGCAATTTATCTATTTCGGAATGGTTTGAAAGGGTTTGGGAGCCTATTAGTAGGACTAATGTGAATATTTATTCTACCCCCATTGGATTTGCTTATCATGTGTAGACTTTATTGTGGGTGTGTCGTCAGGCAAAATGGAAATTATTGATCTCCTGATCTATTCCAAGAGTTCCTATCTTATTTTATGATAGGTTGTGAAGTTACTTGATTATTCACAAACATATTGGGATATATAGTTATATATGAGTGAGATGGCTCATCAGATATCGATTTAATTGTTGCACCTTAATCGTTCTTACCTTTTCTACAGTGTATTATGCTTATTCATATCCCCGTAGTTATACGTATGCACTCTTCCGTGCGTAATATTGATCCACATATGCTTGGTGAGTATGTATTTTCCACTTGGTACTCCCATGTAGATTGATATGATTAGATCAGGTTCTGCATCACAATGATATTATGTTCGATCGGCATCCATGACGCAATATTATTATGTTAGATCTGGTTTCACACTACAATGATAGTATGTGGCAGATAGCACGCTGCAACACTATTATGATGGGATGTGATTCCTTATGCTTATTTCATGTGTTTTTCTGCTCCTTTGTTGAAATGCTTCTTAAGGATGTGACTTTTATTTCTCTGCCTATTAAATTTCCTTGGTAGCTTCTATGATGTAAGGATCGCATTGTGTGAGATTCTATGTGGCCTTTATTGTGACTGGCAATTAAGCAGCTTGTACCGGGTGAGAAAAGTTTATTAGACCTAGAATTAGTGCGATTTTATTCTTTTTGATAAGGTTTATTTGTAAGAAGAATTTCATTAGTTAGCTAAGGATTTTGTATAGTTTTTGTCGAGAAAGAGAACTCCAAAATTATTTGATTTGTTGGGTTGTCATAAGTTTCTACATGTTTCTTTGGTCATTAGCAGTGTTCTGAAGGTTTGGAGTAAGGTTCTATTTTATATGAGGTAAATAACATGTATCGAATTTTGTAATGAGAAACTATTACGGTTGGAAGTTATTGTTATAAGTACATGAGTTATATGGTATATTGTATGGTTAGATCTTGACAATATATTGATGACTTGATACAGTGTATATATGCAAGAATCAGAACTTAGAGTGAGTTCTAGAAATTGGAATTTGGTTATAAGGATTATAAGCTAAGATTCATCAAAGAATCTTCAGTTAGGATTATGTTGACGGGCTTATATGGATTGATGTAAAGTAAGATCACCCATGGTGATGTGTATTTATGAGTTATACAGTGGTTGGAGAGATTTGGCATGACTCTAAGCATGTTCGAGGGCAAACATATATGTAAGTGGGGGAGAATGTAACAACCCAACTGTTTGTTTTGAGCTTTAGCATTTATGTTCGGAGGTTTGAAACTTTTAGTATCTTCATATGTTGTATTATGACTTTTACGTGTGATTGATTTTGATGTTATGTTCGTGATTCATTTGGTAGAGTAATTCTCATTATGGAAGCTTAAATTTGGAAGAGTTTTCGAATATTTGACTTCTATGTAAGCGACCTCGGAATTGAAATTTGATGGTTTTAATAGTTCGTGTGGTGATTTTGGACTTAGGTTTATGTTCGAATTTGGATGTTCCTAGAAGGTTTTCGCACTAATTGTCGAAGGTTGACAATTTAAAGAATTTTAGAGTTCATATTAATTTTTGTATTACTGGACTTCGATTAGTATTCCTAGTGTTTGGAGAGATCCATTTAGTTGGGTGGAATATGTGCTTAAAGTTTGATTGTAATCCAAAATATGTAAGTGTGATTCGAATGTATTCAGGGAAGTTGCAATGTTTGAAAAGTTAAGAGATGGATTTGAGCTTTGATTCTGGTGTTGTTATTATTTTTTATGTTTTCAGCTTTGAGACACGTTTGGAGGAAGTATAGGGACTTGTTGGAATGAATGGGTATGGTCTCGGGTGGCTCGAGTGTGATTCAGTGTGGTTTTGGACCATTTCGGTAGAGTTTTACATTGCTGGTTTTCTAGTGTTGCGAAAAGGTTCACGAACACGGAGACGAGAAGTTGGCAGGTGGATTTTTGAACTTAGGGATGGTAGAGGCAGTTGCGAGATTATGAATGAGGATCTTGGTTAGGTTAGTCATGTCACACGGCTGTGTACAAGTAGATGCGATCGTGTAGTGTGGGGAGTCTGGTCAGCACATTCGCATAGAGAGCAGTCCATTCGCGAAGGTGTTGGGGGTGTTCGCTTTCGCGATCACGTGGGCAGTTTCGCGACCGTGATGATATATTTGAAGGCTTACTTATTTTTGTACTTCGTGATCGCATAGGGTATCACTCAATAGTATATTTCAAGTGGAATTTCAGGACTTTTCCTCATTCTCTCATATTTTGAATCACAGATTTGTATAGGGGATATTTTTAAAGGATAATTTCCTACAAGTCTTTGGGTTAAGTAATTTCTACCCATTTTTTGTATCATTTCAAGAATCTACAAGAATTATTAACACCCAACATAAGAAATTTTGGGATTGTCTATACTTTATGAGAATATATTCTGGGGGTTTGACCATTGATTGGACCCGATTTTCGAAAGTAAATACATTTGAACACAGCAGGTAATAGGCATCATATTTTGTATTGGTTTCAAATTTTGGGCACATGGGAAATTCCTCAAAGATCAAAACCTTATGGATTGAGATCGATTCCTATAACACTATTTGACTTAATTGATTATTGACTTGGATTTACGTGATTGGAGGGTTACAATGAGGTTACTACGTAATTTGCTATTTAAGGCTAGCCTGAATGACGTAAGTATCTTGCCTAGATTTTGTTGAGGAAATATTTTCTAAATGCATGATATTGTTTGCTACATGTGGCGGTGATGCATATGCGAGGTGACAGGCGTATAAGAATGCGTCAGGGTTTTCCATGCCCAGGGTACATTATATGCTTTTTTGTGTCTTGTTGAACTTTGTGATCTTCTTGACTTATATTTCACTTGAATCCTATGAGAATGAGTATAATTATTTATCTTAGAGATTTTGTTTTAGTTTATGTTATTCTAACGAAACGTAATGGCCTATTCTTAAGATTGTTGATATACTCGATTAGGTTGAGACCATACTTTATATCATAAACACATGTCTATATCTAGTGATACTTGACATTCCATTCTCATGCTAAAGTTCATGTCTAGATTTTGTGGTGATACCTGAACATTAGGGTTTTAGAAATTTGGCTCGCTTATTGGTCTAGAATTTGTGATTATTTCCCATGCGGTATATTGTGCTTAATTTCTCTTCTTAGCATTATTTGTGCCTCCCACCTTACTTGGCATTATCTTATATGTGCATGATGAGGAAGAGTGGATTCCACGAATGGATGTTCTCGTGCTTGTGAGAAAGAATGATTTATGTGCAAAGGGTATTTTTGTGCTTCTTGATATTATTATTATTATTTACATGAGCGGAGTTTCTGTGCAACTGAGGATGAGAGTTCATGGCACGAAGTATATATCTATGCATGTGAGGATGAGAGTTCATAGCATAAAGAGCTTTTTCATGTAAACGAGGATGAGATACATGCATTACATTGTGTTTCCTTTCCTTCATGTGTGTGTGTGTGTGTATATATACGCCTTTACCTAAATTGTTATTGTTACATCTATGCCTTCTATCTTATTTTTTGTTGTTACCTCTTTGCCTTCTATCTATTTGTTATTGCTATATTTATGCTTCCTTTCTTATTTGTTATGTTTACAGTTATGCCTTCTGTATCATTTGTTGTTATTTCATCTAAACCTTTTTACCTTATTTATCATTGATATATATATATATATATATATATATATATATATATTCTTCTACCTTATTCGGTATTGCTATATTTATGGCTTCTACTTGGTCTGTTACCATTATCTGTATACTTCTACCATTGTTAATTTTGTACCTTCTACCTTATTGTTACTATTTGTTGTTCTCCTTCTACCTGGTGTATTGTTATACATATGCGTGGTGTGGATAAGATAAATGCATGAAGGGTGTTGCCATTCCATTAGATTTGACATACATACATACATACATATGCTTGATGAGGATGAGCTCAATACATGAAAGGTGTTGTTATATCATTTGATTCGATGTCTTATACATAAACCTTTAATTTAGTGGATTTTTATACATGGCTTATAATTTTTACCGAATACTGCTCCTTCCTAGTGGACTTGACATAGAAAAGGGTTGGGTTTCTATGTTTGTGAAACGTGCATGTTCCTTTCTTTATTTGGTTGTTTCATTGTTATGTGTCTTCATCCTTGTTATTTTCTCTTCCTTATGAACTTCATGTGTTGTATTTAGTGAGTATATTTTGACTTAAAAACTTCTCCACTACTTCAACTATGTTAATCAAGATACTTATTAAGTATACGGGGTTAGTTTTACTCATACTTTAGTTCTGCACCAAGCGTGCAGATTTTGGAGTTGAGTTGTTATGGGAGATGAAGCCTTTATTTCAATATTTGCTTGTTTAACTAATGATACATTCATTTGTTCACTCATGGTGCCTCAATTTAATTTATTGCTTTATAGCCTAAAAATTAATCAACAGATCTACCGATATGTATAATATAATAAGCTACGAAATTTGTGTTAACTAAGACCGGGCAACACTTTTGAAGTGGAAAAAGAAAAAGCTATTTTTTTACATGCACTTAAGACTAAAATGTCACCCCAAATCCGAAATTAAAGGATGGAATTAATGTCATAACTGGAAAGGAAAAAAAAATCTACCTTCTCTCCCCTCTCTCTTGCGATTAACTGCACGCTGGCAATTTCCCTTAATGGCCTCCACGGCCAGCGACCAGCCTCCTCCTGAGGTTGGTCCATTGTCTCCCTCCCCCTGTCAGCCGTTTCCAACTTCTACAAACCCTAATTCAAACTGTATTCCACCTAAAACCTATATGATTTTGTTAAACCCTACTATCATAAATGTGCCCATGCACCCTAGCTACGTTACCATTGAAACCAGTTGAGTTCCTTCATGGGAACCAGTTGTGAAGTGAAAAAACAAGAAGTGATGCAATCCATCGTACAACAAGGGCTTCAACTTGCAGTTCTTGGGAAATTTTCATATGGGAAGCCTGTTATTTGTGAATTACGTAAAGTGGTTCCAATTCTATGTGAGATTAAGGGTCATTGTTCAGTTGGCTTGATTGAAGAAAATCATGCGTTAATTAAGTTGTGTCTACCGGAGGATTATGTTCATCTTCTCTCAAAGCCAGCTTTTCATTTAAAGGCTCAATCAGACATGTGGCAGATATGTTGTACAAAATGGAATCCATGTTGGACACCTGATGAAGAGACTCCAATTGCCATAGCTTGGATTACTTTTCCAGAACATCCTCAAAATTTCTTTGGTATGGAATGTGTATTTTCAGTAGCTCGTGCAGTTGGTAATCCATTACATGTCGACCTAGCAACACAAAATGGGACTAGACCTAGTCGTGCTAAGATAAAAGTGGAAGTGAATTTGCTAGGTAATTTCCCTAAACGAATTAAGATTGTTGAAGAAGCTAATGAATCTGGGCCAAAAGAGTTCAAATGGATTAGGATTAAGTATGATTATATGCCTAAATGTTGCAAGACTATCAAGAAAAAATTGCATAGTAAGGCAGAATGTTGGGTAATTCATCATGAGTTACACAAGAGATTTGACGAAGATGTTGAGGATCAAGGCAAGGAGAAGGCAATTATGGTAAGTAATAAAGCAATTGGTACAACTGCAAATTCAGCAAAGGTTCTGTCAAGTGGAAAGGTGGTTGGTCAACCTGCTACTAATCATGCCAAGAAGGAATGGATACGAGCAAGGAAATACAAATATCAACGGCATAATAGGAGTTACATTGTTGATACCAAAAGAGGTAAGGAAGCTGACAAGGGTAAAGGGAAGGCCAAAATCTAGGAAGTAGCAACCAAGAACAAGTTTAATGCATTAGAGATTAAGGAAGGTCATCAACCTATTCTAAAAATTATTAAAGGCAAAGGTGAGGATCATAGAAATGGTAAGGAGAAGGAACATGGGAAAATCAATAAAAGAAGGGCTATGAGAAAGAAAAAGAAGGCACTACTGGAGCTTCAAGCCCTAATCCAACTAGTACTAAACAAGCAGGATGAAGTCATCAACAAGAACTTGAGCGTGTGAAGAAGGAAGCAGTGAAAAAAGCTTTGGAAGATCAACATAATGGGAACTTAGCTAAGGCTAATCCTATTATTCCTAGTGATCAAAGTACTAACAAATAGCTAATAAGGAATCCCTAATCGACTGGGTTCATAGAAGGTTTGGAACTATCAAAGAGGAGCTAAGGCAACTCAATGTGACTACAAACCAATCATGTAAAGATATTTCGTCTCAAACATTTGCAGATTTTGGGAAGCTGGAGAACCTTGATGAGATAAACTCAACAAAGGTTGTAGGGAGTGATGCAATTGACGTAGAGGATGATCAAATAGGCATGACCAATACAACAGGAGAAAAAGTGAGGGACAACAACCGACCTGGCGATATAGAGGATGAGGGAGATGAAGATCAATAGAAGAAAACTTCAAATAGGTGGCTAGGGATGGGGATCTATCACCTACAACTAGCGCTAAAGGAGGCAAGAAAGCAAAGAATAATTAGAATAAAGAGTCACAAAAACCTTTAAGAATTTTGCCCAGGAGGGAAGCTTATCTATCTTAATGATGATCAAGACATTAATATGGAACATAAGGTCTGTGAATACACAGGAGGCCTTTCCTCGGGTGATCAACATGACTATGGAGCATAACTTTTGTGTAGTTGCATTGATGGAAGCTTTTGAAAAGAAGAGATTCATTGATAGATATAGAAGAAGGTTAAATATGGAGATGTCTTATACAAATATTAATGGGAAAATATGGTTGTTCTTTGATGTAATGGTGGACTAGGAATTAGTGGAGGATATTGAGCAACAGGTGACTGTGAGAGTGCTTCACCATGACCTAGGGCAACACGTGATGATGACATTTGTTTATGCAAAATGTTTAGCAATTGAGAGGATAGAATTGTGGGATCACTTGTATTACTTAGCAAGTGATATGAAATTACCATATTACATGAAGATGAGAAAATAGGAGGACTACCGGTACACCCGCCCAAATACGAGGATTTTGTATTTTGTGTAAATTTTTGTGGTTTGTTTGAGCAAGGATACAAAGGAAGTCCATTTACATGGTGGAATGAGAGATCCAATGTTGCCTGTATATTCAAAAGATTGGATAGGATATTTGTGAATTTGCCATTTCAAAACATGTTGCCAAGTATTGAAGTTGAACATCTAATCAAAACCGGATCAAATCAAGCACCATTGTTAATGACATGTGGGGAGCAGACCACCAATCTTGTCAAGTCTTTCAAGTTCTTGAACTTTTGGACTAAATATACTACATTTATGGATGTGGTTAGGCAGAATTGGGAAGCTGATTTCATAGGAGATCCCCTTTTGTGTTCAAGCAGAAGCTCAAGAGGGTAAAGGCTGCACTGTCAAAATGGAGTAGGGAAATATTTGGTGATATCTTCAAGCAATTGGCTATTTTGTAGGTAATTGTTGCGGTACAAGAGATGTTGTTTGAAGAAGAGCCTTCAATTGAAAACAAGATTGTGCTTCAAAAGGAACAATATGAAATGAAGAAATACTTGAGTATTGAGGAGCAGTATTGGAAGAAAAAGGCTGTGATGACTCGCTTTGCTGAAGAAGTAAGGAATACGTGTTTCTTTCACAATCATGTCAATGGCAAAAGATAGAAATTACAACTGAAGAGGATCAAAATTGAAAGTGGGGTATTGATTGAAGACCAAGAGCAATTGGCTATAGCTGTAGTGGACTTTTATCAAGAAAAGTTCACAAATGAAGGTGATGCATTTGACTTTTCCTTGCTCAATAATGTACCTTCAATGGTCACTATGGAACAGAATTTGGAACTTTGCAGATTTCCGAGAATTGAAGAGGTAAGGACAACAATTTTTGGGCTTAGTGGGGAGAGTGCTAGTGGTCTAGATGGATTGACAGGCCTATTTTATCAAACATGCTGAGATGTTATTGGTGCTGATACACACAACATGGTGCTACACTTTTTTGGATGAGTTGCACTACCTAAATCCATCACTCACGCCAATCTAGTGTTGGTGCCTAAGAAACCTAAAGTGAAGACCTTTTCCGACTTAAGACCTATTAGCTTGAGAAACTTCATTGACAAGGTCTTGTCTAGAGTGTTACGTTATAGATTGGAAAATTGTTTGCCTTCTCTAATATCTCCTAATCAAATCGGATTTGGGAAGGGTAGAAGTACATTTGAGAACATTTTATTAACTAAAGAAATTGCCACTGACATAAGGTTAAAGGGAAAGCCAGCTAATGCGGTGATCAAGCTTGATATGGCTAAGGCTTATGAAAGGGTTTCATGGAAGTACTTATTTCCTGTACTAAGGAAGATGGGATATTCTTAGCATTTCATCAACATGGTGTGGAACTTGATGTCAAATAACTGGTATTCAGTATTTGTGAACGGGCAGTTAACATGGTTCTTTAACAACCAAGGGGATCCTCTCTCACCATCATTGTTCATTCTTTCAACTGAGGTACTTTCCAAGTCTTTGAATCAGCTATTTAAAGTCAGGTCATTTGTGGGATTTGGAATTCCTAAGTGGACTGATCCTTTAAAATCACTTGGCATATGTTGATGATACTATAATCTTTGGTTTTGCTCATCCTCCATCCTTGAGCAAGATTATAGCAGTGTTGAGGAACTATGATGTAAGGCCCCGTGAAAACTTGTACTCAGAACTCAAAAAGCCCGTAGTGCCAAAAAAGGAATATGTGTTGGAGATGTGTGTTCTGACCCTTTTGTACTGATTTAAGCATTAATAAATCAAGATATTATGTTTTATAGAAAAAGTGCAATTTTGCGGTCGACAAAGCGGTCGCATATAAGGTATGCAGACTACATTTCTGTTGTATAGTGAGTCAGTTTGTTGGACAACATTGAAGTCAACTATGAGGTCAATTTTGCGATCACATAATCAAAATATGGACCGCATAGTAGTCGCATAGTTTCCTTAGGATTTTGTGAAGGGCGGTTCTGTGGTGCATTTTGCGACAGTAGAATGTGAATGCAGACCGCATTTTTGTCGCAAACCCAGTCAGTGTGTCCAGTTTTTGGGAAGAATTTTTCGGTCCATTCTGCGGACCACATGTCAGCTTCGCGATCTAAGATCTGAGTCGGGGCTCCAATTTTCTACATTTTAAATTCCACCCCCTATCGTTATATCCTATGCAATAGCTCATTTTGAGCATATTTCTTGATACTTCTAGAGTGAGAGAGAGGGGTCTAAGATAGGTAACGTACTTCCCATCAAATTACTCCATGAAACCTTGTTAAATCATTGAAGATAATCAAGTGAAGAACATAAAATTTCATCCCAAAAGATAAGACTTCATCACCTTAGCTCTTATTTTTACACATAGCTATAAGGAATCATTAGTGAGATAATTCATGGGGATAAGGGGGAATACATCGCATGCATCTGTTCTTGAAGAGTATGGGTAATTATAAATGAAGAGGCATGGAGGATGGGTTAGTGTAATTTTGCATAAAAGAACCATAAAGCCTTAATGAACGCTAGACGCTCGATAAAATTCTTAAGAGAGCTTAGATTATGATCTTTTCTTGATTATGAGTTAAATCGTGCTATATTGTTTAAATATATTGAAGTGCAAACACTCTGGAACATTATAGGATTAAGGAAAGCTCGGTTGAGGTATGTATGCCTAAAATCCCCTTTTATTAGAAATTGAGCTCCTTTGGCTTTTATACAAGTGTGGTAAGACTACATTTTGTTGATGTATTGATTGTTATTTCACATTAATTGATTCGCAAATATATACATGAAGGATGTGCCTCATGTGAGTAATATATTATTCTTGATATTTAGAGAAATGTGAAGAATACGAATCATGTGTTGAAATGCCTAGGCTATAAGCAAAGATTAAAATAGAGATTATCATGCTAACTATGTGAAAACATACTTGTGCTTGCAACTTGAATTGTGTGTGTGTGCCTATGACCATAAAATTTAAAGTGGAATGATATGATAGTTGTGGCCCTAAGTGCAAATGAATTGATGTGATCTATGTGAAGTAAAGATTCAAATGAGATGATTAATGAGAAAGGAACAATACCTAGGTAAGGCGGCCTAGCCGATTGGGCCGTGATCGGACATCATGCCGCACACATGGTAATGTGCTTACATTGAATTCCAGAAAAGGGAAATAAAATGGTGATTAAGGTATATGTCTCAAATAAGGTGACCTAGTCGATCGGGTCATGTTCGGACTCCGCTCAAGATAGTCGTGGTATTGGGAACAATGATGAACATATGAAAGAAATGCCCCAAACTCAGTTATGGTAATTATGTGGTAGATTATAGGGTTCATTTATTTGATGATGTGGTGTTCAGTTAAAACCTTTGATTTACTCTTGTGATTTTCTTGTTCTTGCTTGGTAGTTCTTTCTAGTAAAATGGTATTTAGTTATACATACTATTACTATTCTATGGTACTAACGTACCATTTGCCGGGGGTGCTACATTTTTAAATGAATATAGGTGGATCCATTGTGGATAGTGCCGATCGCGCGTAGCGGATTACCTTCTTCTCAAAGTCTTGGTGAGCCCCTTATTCCTTAAAGGGGTTGTATTGTATATCTTTTGTTGTGGTGGACTTTCATTTTTGAGGTACAACTGGAGCCTTATTGTCGGCATTATCATACTTATCTTTTGTATCCTTAGAGGCTCCGTAGACACATGTGTGGGTTATGTACGGGTGTTGAGGGGTCCACGAACTATGTTATAATTCTAAACTCATGTTACCTATAAATTGTAACTTTATGGGAACTTCGGAAGCTAACTTTAACTACGGTTTAAGTCTGTAATATAAAATGAATTAACATTGTTGAATGTATCACCTTTTCCCTACTTATGAAAAAAGGAAGCATGGCTATCTTATTCATGAAGAATGGGGTAGGAAGTGTGTGATGAGGCTTGCTCGGTTGGGTTCACTCGATCGAGCGCCGGTCGCGCCTACCTAGGATGTGGCATGACATATGAGAAGATATTAGGCTAGATGATTGACAAGGATAAGAGTTCATACTACATGTAGTCCAGGATTTCTAATGGATTGTGTCAGGCAGTTGGAGCTATTACAGGATTTGCAAAAGGTAAATTCCCCTTTACATAGCTAGGGTGTCCTTTTTCTACACTAGAAGGAGGAAATAATATTATGAGGATCTTAGCAAGAAAGTAAATGCTAAATTTCATTCATGGAAAGGAAAGTTGATTTCATTTAGATTAAAGGAAACACTCATTACTCGTGTGTTGCAAATTATACCATTCCACATGTTATCAGTACTGCATCGACCAAAAATTGTCCTAGAGCATCTTCCTAAGAGTTTTGCTAGATTCTTTTGGAGCACAATGTAAGAAGGGAGAAGCAGACATTGGGCCTCATGGAAAAATCTTTGCCTTCCTAAATAGGAAGGGGGATTAGGTTTTATGTCCTTACATGATGTGTCGAGGACATTGTTTAATAAACAGTGGTAGAGGTTTAGGACCGCAAAATATGTGTGGCTACTTTCATGTGAATTAAGTATTGCAATAAGGAGATACCAACGGTGGTGCAGTTTAGAAGGCGGTCTAATGTTTGGAGAAAAATGTTGAATGCTATGGAAAAAGTAGAACATGAGATCCTATGGGAATTAAGAGTAGAACAACTAATATTTGGCATGAAAATTGGACTTTATTGGGTGCACTTATCATGTATTACCTGAAGACTTTCCAATCAATGAAGACCTTAAGGATGTAGCATAATTACGACAACGTGAAACATGGGATGATCAGCTGCTAGATCAAACCTTCAATGAGGAAATTACAGAACATATAAGGCTAAATGTACATTATGAAGGCAGTGAGGGATACTGGGATAGGCCATACTGGATGCCAACTCCTTCATGCTAGTTCAGTGTTAGTAGTGCTTGGTAAATATTAAGGCATAGAGCTGATCCTAATCAGAAATTCAAGTTTATGTGGAATAAAGGCTTACCATTTAAGATATCATTCTTCTTGTGGAGATTATGGAGGAAGAAAATAGCCACTAATGACATATGGAGGAGGCAAGGGCAAATGGGATGTCTAGGTGTTAGTTTGTCAGCAACCCCAAGAGGAATCTATTGAACATATATTTATCACAAGTCCTACTGCCTCTAAAGTATGGAACTTGTTCATGTTGGAATTACTATGCTATTTATTCAATTGAAGCAGATTATAAGGCATTGGCAGTATGATCAATGTTGTCCAAAGCTAAAGCCATTATTTCAAGTAGTGCCGGCTATTATCACTTGGAAACATTGGAAGAGAATAAATGTAGGTAAATATGGGGGTTCAATGTCGACAAATAAGGAGATTAATGAGATCAATAGGACATTGCATCAACTGACAAGAGCGAGTTATGCTATGAGATTGTTGAATCATTTCTCAGTGGTATTAGCATGTAATCATGCTCAATCTGAGGATGATTTAGCAATGTTTAGAATGATTTCTACATTAAAGGTTTGGGAAGAGAAGAATCTGAGCTTACAAGAACATAAAATCACCCTACTCTGGTCTCGCCAACTTAAAGCTAGTCCTGGCATGGCTTTTGCCTTGCAAAGGCTAATTAAAGCCAGCCACATCCTGCCTTTTGCCTTGCAAAATCTGCCTAAAGCCAGCCTCATTTTGGCTTTTGTCTTGCAAATCCTACTTAAAACTAGCCCCAACCTAGCTTTTGCCTTACAAAGCCTGCTAAAAGCCAGCCCTAACCTGGCTTTTACCTTACAAAGCCTACTTAAAGCCAGCTCCAGCCTGGCTTCTGCCTTGGAAAGTCTGCCTAAATCTAACCTTAAGACATGTGTAACCATGCTTTTTATATAATAATACGGAGGATCGACCACTTGATTTATACTTGGATAGAATCAGTACACTGCATATGGAGATCATATTGTAGAAACACTAATGATTGAAAGACTATGCTTGCTTCAATTCTATGGTGGAGATGTGTGGAATTCATTCTAGCCTATAGACTTGATACACTGGAGCATGTTGAGAGCTTGATAGTTGCTATTTGGTATTTTTGACTTGCAATTGGATTTATATATACTGACAGGAGAAGGAAGCATTTAGCGGAAAATGTTGTAATAACTAGTTTATTAGACTTTAACTTTCCTATCTTCTTAGTAGCTAATAGCTTCATGCAACTTCTATCTAGTTTAGACATCTTGTAATCTTAGGACCCAGTTTGGAATTTTATTTATATTTTAGCCACTATGCAGCCTGCCTAATGGTATATTTGCTAAAAAAAGACTAAAATGTCTTAAGTATCAAAATTGCATTTAAGATGCATTAAAGATTTTAGGTTGATGTTGAACCAATATTTTGCATGTACTTAAGACTAAAACTTCTTATTCTTGTATTCAATATGCACTACGTTTTATTCTGACGTGAAACCAATATTTTTCATGCACTTAGGACATTTTCGTATGGAGTTCAAATTGCTAGAAACAAAAACTTGATCTTCGGATATTAACAATCCAACAACTGATTCAATGCTCATATTTACTCCAAATGAGCTCAACAACCAAATATATATTAAATAATAAACTTCATAAAATAATTTATCAAAATAACAACAAATTTAACAAACCCGTTTTGCAACTAAGAAGGAGAAGGAGGAGGAGGAGGAGGAGGAGAAGAAGAAGAAGAAGAAGGTAACAACCCGATAGGTAGTTTTGATTTCTAGATTTTCGTTTTGTACATTAAGACTTTAGATAGTCTAATTTGATTAATTATGACATATGTAAAGTCTGTTTTGATTTTCGGAAAGTTTACATGTGAGTTTTCAAGGAGAACTTGATTTTTTGACTTAAAAGTTGTTGGAGCTAACCATGGATAATGCTATTGGTAAACAACCTCGGATTGATGATTTGAGGATTCTGGTAGGTTCATATGATGATTTCAAATGTGTACACATATAGGTTGGGGTCCCGTATCACCCGAGGCCATTTCGACGCTTATTGTATAAGGTTGAAAAATAGAGTTTATGAACATTGCAATATTTGAGTTTTGATTATTAATTCATAATAGTAAAGGCTATCTTGCTATTTTGAGCTTACTAGAAAGTTCATATAAGGATTATATAATGAACACGAACCGAAGGGTAACTCTTCGACAACTACTGACGAGCCTATCGGTCTATAAATGCTACCGGCTCCTCCTCACAAGTCAAGTCCTTGTCCAGCTGGACCGTGCTGAAGTCTAACATGTGTGATGGATCGTGGTGATACTTACGAAGCATGGACATATGAAACACTAGATGCACAGCTAATAAACACGGCGGTAACTCAAGTCTATAGGCCACCTCTCCCACTCGATCAAGGATCTCAAAAGGTCCGATGTATTTAGGGCTTAGCTTACCTTCTTCCCAAACCTCATCACGCCCTTCTTGGGCAACACCCGAAGCAACACTCGCTCTCCAACCATGAATTCCACTTCGCAAATATTATGGTCCGCATAAATCTTCTGTCTGGACTGAGATGTGCAAAGCCTATCCTGAATGATCTTTACCTTGTCCAAGGCATCCTGAACTAAATATGTACCCAAAAACCTAGCCTCTCCCGGCTCAAACCATCTAACCGGTGATCGACACCGTCTACCATATAATGCCTCATAGGGAGCCATATGGATGCTCGACTAGTAACTGTTGTTGTAGGAAAACTCTGCTAATGGCAAGAACTGATCCCAAGAACCTCAAAAGTCAATAACACATGCTTGGATCATATCTTCCAAAATCTAAATAGTAAGCTCAGACTGTCCATCCGTATGACGATGAAATGCTATGCCTAACTCGACCCGCATACCCAACTCACATTGCGCTGCTCTCCAAAAATGTGAGGTAAATTGCGTACCGCAATCAGAAATAATTGACACGGGCACACCATGAAGACGAACGAGCTGACGGATATAAGTCATTGCCAACCGCTTAGAAGAATAGGAAACCGCCAAAGGAATGAAATGTGCTGACTTAATCAGCCTATCCACAACAACTGATACTGTGTCGAACTTCCTCTGAATCTGTGGGAGTCAAACAATGAAGTCCATAGTGATGCGGTCCCACTTCCATTCAGGAATCTCAATCTTCTGAAACAAACGACCAGGTCTTTGATGCTCGTACTTCAACTGTTGAATATTTAAACACCGAGATACATACACATCAATATCCTTCTTCATCTTTATTCACCAATTTTGTTACCACAAGTCCATATACATCTTTGCGGCATCTGGATGAATGGAATACCGAGAACTATGGGCCTCCTCTAGAATAAACTCACGATGTCCATCCATATTAGGCACACAAACATGGCCCTACATCCTCAAAACTATATCATCTCCGAATGTAACCTGCTTGGCACCATCATGCCGCACTGTGTCCCTAAGGACATGCAAATGAGGGTAATCATACAGGCGATCCCTGATGCGCTCAAATAATGAAGAACAAGCGACTATGTAAGCTAGAACATGGCTGGGCGCAAAAACATCCAACCTCACGAACTGATTGGCTAAAGCCTGAACATCCAAAGAAAGTGGTCTCTCACCGACCACAATATACTCAAGGCTGCCCATACTGGCTGACTTCCTACTAAAGGCATCAACCACTACATTAGTCTTCCCAAGATGATACAAGATGGTGATATCATAGTCTTTTAACTGCTCCAACCACCCCTTCTACCTCAAATTTAGCTCCTCTACTTGAACAAATATTTCAAACTCTTGTGATCCGTGAACACCTCATATGACAAGCTACATAAAGAGTGCCTCCAAATCTTCAGTTCGTGAACAATGGTTGCTAGCTCCAAATCATGAATTGGATAATTTTTCTCGTGAATCTTCAACTTCTGCGAATCATATGTAATAACCTTGCCATTCTGCATCAACACCACACCAACTCCAATACGAGATGTGTCACAATATAATGTATATGGCCCTAAACCTGTGGGCAAAACCAACAATGGCGCCGTAGTCAAAGCTGTCTTAAGCTTCTGGAAACTCACCTCACGCTCGTCTGACCACCTGAACTGGGCACCCTTTTGGGTCAACCTGGTCATCGGGGGTGTAGTAGATGAAAACCCCTCCACAAACCGACGATAATAGCCCGCCAAACCTAAGAAACTCTAGATCTTTATGTCTGATATGGGTCTAGACCAGTCCTTGACTGCCGCGATCTTCTTAAGATCCACATGAATACCCTCTGTTGATACAACGTGACCCAAGAATGCTACTGAGCTTAGCCAAAACACACATTTTAAAAACTTAGCATACAACTGACTATCCCTCAGAGTCTGAAGAACGACTAGAAGATGCTGCTCGTTCTCCTCCTAGCTATGAGAGTAGATCAAAATATAATCAACGAAGACAATCAAGAAGGATTCCAAATAAGGCTTGAACACTCGGTTCATCAAATCTATGAAAGCTACTACGGTATTTGTCAACTCGAATGACATAACTAAGAACTCATAATTCCCGTACCGAACGGAAAACTGTCATAGGGACATAGGATGCCCTAATCCTCAACTGATGGTAGACATACCTCAAATAAATCTTTGAAATTACATAGGCACCCTGAAGTTTATCAAAAAAATCATCAAGCCTTAGCAATGGATACTTGTTCTTGATGGTGACTTTGTTCAACTTCCGTTAATCTATGCACATCCTTATCGATCCATATTTCTTCTTAGAAAACAACACTGGCGCACCCCAGGTCGAGACACTAGGTCTAATAAATCCTTTATCCATCAAGTCTTCCAACTGTTCTTTCAATTCTTTCAACTTTGGCGAGAGCATACGATATAACTGAATAGAAATAGGTTGAGTGCCCGGAGCCAAATCCATGCAGAAGTCAATATCCTTATTGGGTGCCATCCCCTGTAGGCTTGAAGGAAATACCTCTAGAAACTCATGAACAACGAGAACAGAATCTATAGAAGGAACCTCACCACTAGAACCACGAACATACGCCAAATAGGCTAAACATCCCTTATCCACCATACATTGGACCTTCATATATAAGATAACCCTATTAGTAGAATGATCAGGAGTCCCTCTCCACTCCAAACGAGGCTACCCCAGTAATGCTACTTCCACGATCTTGGCATGAGAGTCAAATATAGCATGATAAGGGGATAACCAATACATTCCCAAAATGACATCAAAATCTACCATATCCAGAAGTAGGAGATCTAGGATAGTCTTAACACTCCCAATAACAACCACACATGAATGATAGGCACGATTTACCATAATAAAGTCACCCACCGATGTAGATACATAAACAGGATCATTCAAAGAATCACGAGGCGCAACAAGATAAGGGGAAAAATAAGATGACACATAGGAATATGTGGACCCTAGATCAAATAAAAGTGAAGAATCTCTACTGCAAACTGAAACTGCACCTCAGATAACTACATCGAAGGACTCCGCCTCGGTCTTGCTGGAATAGCATAACATCAAGGTTCAGCCCACCACTTTGAACTACATTCCTAGGATGGCCTCCACTGCTAGTTGCCTGACCTCCACCTGTAATGGCCTGGCCTCCACCTCTAACACCTCGATCCTACCTCTAGCTTGCTGAGCGGACAGTTGAACACCCGGTGCTGGAACCATGCCAGGAGAACCTAGTGCTGAGAACTGCTCGAGGCTCGAGGGCAAAATCTAGTAATATGCCTCGTATCATCACAAGTATAACAATACTTTGTCTGCTGAGAATGCTAACCCTAAAACTTACCCTGACGGCCTGAATAACCACTCTGAAAACTCTAGAGCGGAGGCGCACTGATAGGAGCTGATGTTGCACTGTATGGGTAACTGATGAGAATACTGTATATGAGAACCACGGCCACCTGAAGCACCATGAGAAGCCTGAGTGCTGACTGGAACAACCTGGGAGGATGGCCTATAAGAAAAAGAATCCCTTCCACAAGACTATGCACCACTAAATTTGCCAGAATGACAAGGCCTCTTATTATACCCCTGACCTCTCATCTAAGTTAGAATCATCTCAACTCGCCTGGCCACATTGGCCACATCCTAAAAAGTAGTCTCGCTCACTGTCTTCTTAGCCATTTGCATTCTAATACGCTGAGCGAGTCCCTCAATAAACCTCCTCACCCTCTCTCTCTCTCTCTCTCTCTTGGTGGGGATTATAAGAAGAGCATGATAATCAAAATCAACAAAACTCATCTCGTACTAGGTAACAGCCGTAGAACCCTGCTGAAGACATTCAAACTGCATATGATACTCTTCTCTCTGTGTGATCGGAAAGAACTCCCTTAGAAATAGTTTTGAGAACTTGTCCCAAGTGAGAGTTGGTTAACCAACTAGTCTGACTAAACAATAATCTCTACACAATTTCCTGGCAGAACCTGACAGAAGAGAAGCGGCAAAGTCGACCCCATTGATCTCTACTATCCCAATGTTCTGATTAACCACATGACCGTTGTCCAAATAATCCTGGGGATCTTTTGAAGATGTACCTCCATAGGTAGTAGTGAAGAGATTAGTGAACTTTTCCAATCTCCACAAGGCATCTGAAGACATAACTAATCCATCACCAGTCTAAGCTACAATACTCGGTGGGACTACTCAAACTGGTTGAGATGTTAACGTCTAAAACATGGGAACCATGTGCTCCGAAATGTGAGTAGCGGGAGTCTGTGCTCCTCCCCTAGCCTAAGAGATAGTAGGTGCTACAAGAAGTATACCTGCCTGGGTGACACTCTCTATAAGGCCCACTAGATGGACCAAAGCATGCTGGAGTACCTGGGTAGTGATGAACCCCTCTAGGACCTGAGTTGGGCCCTCTGGAATTGTTTGGGCCGAAACCTAATCATAAAACTCTACATGAGGCTCTACCACTTGTACTGCTGCTCTAGGACGAGCTCTGCCCCTACCTCAGCCTCTAGCACGGCCTCGGCCTTGTCCTCTGCTCCTTATAGGACCTCCTGCTGGGGGCTCGGGTAGTTGATCAGTTGATGAAGAGCTATATGTTATTGCCACCTGTGAAAGAACATAGTAGAAGTTCAATTACCATTGAGAATTCAAACCGCATGACAAAAATGAATAGAAGTGAGACTGTTCCTAACTCTGTAGCCTCTATAGGATAAGCACAGACATATCTGTACCGATCCCTCATACTCTACTATGCTTGTCCATTAATTGTGAGGCCTACAAAACCTAGGCTTTTGATACCAACTTGTTACGACCCAAATTTCCCATGGTCGCAATCGTGCTGGCGCCTAACATTGAACCCGCTAGGCAAGCCAACGTTACTATTTGTTTTACCTTTTTTCTTATCTTTAACAATTTACTAGATGATATAAGCAAATTAGTGGAAATCAAATGCAGAATAACAGAATTTAATAATTTAACTTAATTCTACTAAGAAATTCATAATAAAACTCCACCGAGAATTGGTGTCACTATTTCATGGGTTGTTTATGAATACTACATATAGTGGGCTGAGGAAGAAAATACAAATTGTCTTAGAAATAGATAAAATAGAAAAAAAAGCAGGATGGAAGGGTACACCAAGAATTGAGGATACTTGCAGAACTACCTCGGGTCTCCACTAGACTGAATGCAATAACCTCGATCTACGGTACGTATGGTCCATTACCGGAATATTCATAAAAAGGATAGAGTGTCGCATCAGTACAACTGACCCCATGTACGGGTAAGTGTCGAGCCTAACCTCGAAAAAGTAGTGACACGGCTAGGAGATGACCAACATCACAAACTCCTACAGTTTGTAAGACCCCGTGAAACTTTCTACTCAAAATCTGAGAGTTCGTAGTGCCAAGTTAGGAATACATATTAGAAATTTGTAAAATTCTTCACGGCGAGCAAGCTCGCCATAGTTCGGACCCTTTGGACTGATCTATGCATTAAAATGTCAAGGAATAATGTTTTCCAGAAAAATACGATTTTGCGGTCCACTATGCTGTCGCATAACAACTATGTGGGCCACATAGTTGCCGCAGCATGAAGCAGTATGTTTGGCAATTTTGAGGTTAACTATGCAGCCACTTATGCGATCGCATAATCAATATGCGGGCCGCATAGTCATCGCATAATCCCCTTGGGATTTTGTAAGGGGCAGTTCTGCGGTGCATTATGCGACCGTAGAAAAGGTATGCAGAACGCATTTCTATCGCATACCCAGGCAGTGTGTTTAGGTTTTGGGACAATTTTGCGTTCCATTTTGCGGGCCGCATGTCAGGTATGCGACCGCATATGCAGTCATAGATTTCGTCGGGGCTCCTATTTTCTATCTTTTAAAACCCGACCCCATTCCATTAAAAACACTCCATTAGACCAATTTTCTGTTATTGCTCTACGTATAGAGTGAGAGAGGAGGTTCTAAAGAGATAGAGAGTAATCTTCATCAAGTCCCCACTCAACCCTTGCCCCAAATCCTTGAAGATTGTCAAGTGAAATGGCTTGGTCTTCACCCTAAGAGGTAAGAACTTGTACCCTCACATATAATTTCGAAATTTCTATTAAAATGAGTGATTAGTAAGCAGGTTCATGGGTATAAGGGCTGATAATCTTGCATTCATAAAAGATAATGGGGTATGGGGTGGTTGTGAACAAAAAGGATAGAAATTGTGGTATAGGATGATGAAAATCCCTCACAAAAGGGTCCTAGAATCACTGTGCACACTTAGTGCTTAGTAATATGCTCAAATGAGCTAGAATCCTAATCATGTCTCTAATTCTTGGTTCAATTTGCAATTCTTATAAAATAGATTGAAGTGCTAAGAGTTCCGAAATTTATTATAAAGATTTAATGAAAGCTCTATTGAGGTATGTAGAGCTGAAACCCCCTCCTCTTAGAAATTGAGCTTCCATAATGCTCGTGTAAATGTTGTAAGTTCTAAACGTGATTGATGTTGTACTTGTTATGTTAAATTAATTATTGTTGTGAAAATGTATGTGGTAGGTACTTCTTCATGTGTTAAATGTGTTATTCTTTGTAATGGAGTATGTGTGGAGAACATGATCTATGTGCTAAATGTCTAAATGCCATGCCAAGGATACTTTGGGACTAATATGCCAAACTTGACGAATTCCTCTCTCTATGCTTATGATTTAAATTGCCTTTGTATGCGCCAATGATCTTAAGTGGCAAATTAAATGTTAAAAATGGGAACAATGTGAAACATGAGTTAAGAAATGCAGAAATTGTGGCCCCAAGTGCCTGTAAACTAATATATGTGTAACCCAAGATTGGAATGATATGAATAACAGAAAATGGTAACGTCTTGGGGAGACGGCTTAGCCGATCGAGCTGTGATCGGACACCATGATATATGCACATAGTGGTAATATATTGATGATTGAAACTGGAAAGTGTGAATGAAATATTGGTAACGTCTCCGGGAGACGGCTTAGCCGACCGGGCCATGATCGGACTCCACTTAAGGAAGCGGTGCCAAAGTGGATAATGATGCAACAGTGTGGGATGCTCCAACCTAAAATTTTAGAAACTAGGAGAAAATCATGTGAACCTCCTTATCTTGTTGACATGGTGCTTATTTGAAACTCTGTTGTCTTTATGATTTCCTCTTTAATCTTGTATGGTTTTTCTTTCTAACATGATGGTGTTAGGTTATACATACCAGTACTTTTCCATGGTACTAATACCCCTTTTGACTGGGCGCTACATTTTTAAATGAATGTAGGTGGCTCCACAGCGGATAGTGCCAATCACGCTTAGCGGAGCATCCTCCTCTCAAAGTCTTGGTGATCCCCTTTCTCCTTGTAGGGTTATTCTTGTACATCTTTTCTTATAGATATCCACTTTTGAAGTATAACCGGGGCCTTGTTGCCGTCATTGTCGTTATTGTCTTTTGTATTCTTAGAGGCTCCATAGACGTTTATTGGACAGGTCAAAGAACTATGTTGTAACTTTGTGCTCTAGCTGTTCTAAACTATAACTATATGAAATATTGAAAGCTTAACCATGGTTTAAGGATTGTGGCATGAAAAAGGTTTAATAATGTGAATGTTCAAATTTTACTATTATCTAAATAAATGATAGTGTGGTTCCCATAACCGTATTTATTTGGGGTAGAAAGGTAATAATAAGACTTGCTCAGTTGAGGTTCACTCGATTGAGCATCGGTCGCGCCTCCCGATGTTGGGGTGTGACACAGTTAAGCAATATCTAATTGAATAATAATAATAACAGCTAGATAGAAATTTATGGGGAGGGGCAATATGCCATGGGGGATCCCAGAATAAGAAAACACAGAAATAACGGAAATGAAACATTTAGGGCACTTGAACCGATAACAGCAAATAATCACAGCAATAGAAAACAAATGCACGGCATCAACCTTTGTGCTTTTACTCTCATTCCTCATCATGCAATCAATAATGGAAATGTGCATGGTATCACCCTTCGTGATTTATCACTCTTTCTCGCCATGTGAATATTAGAAAAGTGCACGGCATCACCCTTTGTGATTTTTCTCTTTTCCTCGCCATATGCATAATTATGAATGTGCACGGGATCACCCTTCCTACATTATCTCTCTTTTCTCACCCAAATTGTAGAAACAATAACATCCCGGCAAGGGAATCAACAATAGAAGCAAATACATCCCGACAAGCGAATCATCTATAACCAATCTCGTTTCAATAGTTAACTTCACAAAAAAATCTCAACTTGAGCCAATACTCAACAATGGTTAACTACCAAGAAAATACTATCAACATCGATATTCATCAAGCTAAGCATGAATACTAAATAATAAGAATCACAACAGCCACAGTTTAGGACTCACTGCAAGGCTTGACACAAACGTATACATACTTGTCACCACACCTATATATCGTATGCAATACTAACACGTAGCAAATATGACATAACACCTATTCCGTCAAGCTAAGTTTAGGACAAACACTAACCTCGGATTCCACGGCCAAATTCAAGTCTCAAATACAGCTTGCCATTTAGATTCCACATCCAATTCACTTGTATCTAGCCATAATTAATTTAACAATAACAATAAATGCTAAATAATTTAACTCCAATGCTTAATTATAAGTTTTCTATCACTCTCACAAAAACGTCAAAAATCGACCACCAGCCCGCTTGGTCAAAACTCGAAGTTCGGAGCAAAACCCAATTACGCATTCACCCCAAGCTCAAATATGCAATTGGTTTTGGAATCCGACCTCAATTTGAGGTCTAAATCCCCAAATTTCACCCAAAAACACCCAATTTCCCATGTAAATTCCTAGATTTTAAATGAAATCTTGTAAAAAGATGAAGTAGATTGAATGAAATGAGTTAAAGTTATTTACCTATGATTTTGGGAAGAACTTTTGTTTGGAGAATCATCTATGGGAGCTTAGGGTTTAAAAATTTGAAAGAATGAGTTGAAATCCAATCTAAGTTATAATTTACACGGTCACAGTTATCGCATTTGCGAAGATTGGCCTGGGCTGCTAACTTCGTCAATGTGAAATGTTGTTCGCAAATGCGATGACTTCTTGTGTCACAATTGCGACATTGAACTTCGCAAATGCGAAGGTCCCCTCCCTGCCCTCTGATCGCAATTGCGATGGATCTTCGCAAATGTGATGCTCGTATTTGCGAGCCAGACTTTGCAAATGCAAAGTTTGTAGATCTGAAACATAATAGTTATTTCCTTTAAGTCTCCAAACACTTCGTGGCCTATCCAAAACTCACCCGGGCCCTCGGGGCTCCAAACCAAACATGCACACATGTCCAAAAACCTCATACAGACTTACTCGTATGATCAAATCATCAAAATAATATCAACAACTACGAATTTATTATCAAAATCAATAAAATTCTCAAGAACACCTAAAGTTACTATTTTCACAACTGAGGATTCGATTTACATCAAATCATCTTCGATTCTTACCAAATTTTACAGACATAACTTAAATACCATATTACACTTGTACCACGCTTCAGAACCATAATATGGGCCCGATACCATCATATTCAAACATTATTACATTTCTAAACTCCTTATATTTTTCGGTTAAAAAATTTTATTCAAAAATTTATTTCTCGGGATTGGGACCTCGGGATCATCAAATCATGGATTCGGGTCTATTTTATTAAAATGTTGACCAAAGTAAACTTAAATTCAATTTTTAAAGGCAAAATTAGCATTTTTTTTCTCAATGTTTCACATAAAGCCTTTCCGGATATACGCTTAGACTGCGCACACAAGTCAAGGTGAGAGAAAAGGAGGTTTATAAGGCCTTGGAACACAGATTTGACTGTTAAAACAAGAGATGACCTTTTGGGTCATCACAGGAGTTTAGGGTCTCGCAACTCACACTCTGGAATAAATGGCTCAAGGATATCAGACCCTAGGTGTGTTTCCAGTTGGGGTGGTTCAACCAATTATTATTGTGGATCCTGAGGTTAGGCTCACGATGTCAGTGGATGAGTGGAAGAATATGGATAGGTTCTAGAAGTTCTTCATGCTCACTTTGGTATAGCACTTTCGAAGGATGCCAAGGAGTTATTGGACCGATGCCATGGAACTCTATGTAATTTGGGACTACTTGAGTTCAACGGAGTTTATTTTACCGTCTTTTAGATGCATGGAGCAAGAGTGGTGGTAGAGTTATGAGATAGGCAAACCAGCAAGGTCACCCCATCTTACTTGGACCCAGTTTTCACACCTTTTCTTGTAAAATTTTATCCCCCTCATTCAAAAAGATGATCTACGCAGCTTGAGCGCCTTCAACATAGTGGTAAGAGAGTTATACACGGTGAAATCGGAGGGTCCAATTCCTCATCATGGAGGCACCACGAAAGATCATCTCGTGGGCTCGAGGTTGCGACCGACCCTCCTCCCTCAAGGTTCGTCGACCTTGACCTCGGGGCAGTGATAACCACGGTAATAGTTGAAATGGGAAGTTCCCAAGGCGTGCAACTAGAAAAGACAAAGTCTGTCCTACTAGGCCTAAACCCGAATCAGGGCGTCATCTAGCTGTCTCATCTCCATATCTTTGTAATTAATGTATTTCTTACCATATTAGGATCCCCCTCATATATAAAGAGGATCCTTGTCATTTTGTAAACATCTGTTTCTCCATACTAAATACACAAGAACATTCTCTGTACCCTATAACACATTCTCATGATATTATTGCTTCCATTTATTGTTCTTCATTTACTGCTTATTATTGGCCATAAAGAGCCACCTTTGATTTTATTATAAATATGATTCACTCTTAAACTACCTTCTACAGCTCCCGGCCGAGGATCGGAATTGACCTAGAGGCACTAAATCAACAAGCTCGAGGCCCCGATTACTAACTTATCGGTTTTCTTACCACCATATTCTAAATTCCAATCTCGCTTATAAGTCTTAAACATAGCATCAACTGTCTAACGACTAGCATAAAAATAGATCACGTATTTTTAGAGTCCCATAATCAAATTTAATTGTTAATAGTATTTTCATTTAAAACAGTTTGGCGCCCACCGTGGGAATAAAAATAATAATGATTATTTTCTTTTTGGTTTCATTACATGGTGCAAGTTATCTTTCACACTTTTTCTTGTCCAAGATCTTCAATTTGAAACCGAAATGCCTAACTCGGTAAATGGAGGTCAAAACGACAATCTTGAGAACCACAGAGAGAACGGTGTGAATGCTCTAGGTGTTGGTGTGCCACCAAAAAAACCTTGAGAACACACTAGGACCAATTCCAGCAGACGCAATTTCACGCGACGCCCAACAGGTCGATATAAGCTCACACGCCAATAGGAGTGTGCACCAAGGAGATCAATGAGAAGCTCAGAAAACCCCAACTAGGGAAGAACGGGAGGTTAGCCTTCATGTTATTTTTAAAATATTGCAGGCATAACAGCTGACTATTGCTCAGCTGCAAAGTCAGTAGAAAAATCCTAGCACGGTAGCACCAGGGACGGCTCCCCTAGCCGAGCAGGTACCGGAGAGATCGAAAAATAACGTGTCAATAGTCCATCCCCTCACTGTAAAGATGCTCGAGGACCTCACCATAAGGATCGAATCGGGAGAGAAAATGATAGAATCCAACGATAAAAAGGCCGAGACTAAAACCTACAGGGTCGACCAAATTCTAGGAGCGCCCCCGATCCTGAAAGGTGTACACTCAAATAAGTTCGTACAGAAGTCGTTCCCATAAGAAGCGGCCCCGAAACCCATTCGAAAAAAGTTCAGAATGCCAGATCTTTCGAAATATAATGGTTCCTTGGACCCCAATGAGCACGTTACTGCTTACTCCTGTGTAGTATAGGGCAACGACCTAAGGGACGACACGATCGAGTTTTTTCTTCTGAAGAAGTTCGGGGAAACACTTTCTAAAGGGTCATTGATGTGGTATCGCAACCTAGCCTGGCAGATTCCTTCATAAATCACATGCTTGGGCCATAAAGGTGGCCAGAAGGAATTCGACGTCTTCAAAATCAAGCAAAGGGAGAATGAGATGTTGCGAGAATTCGTGTCTCGCTTTCAAATGGAATGAATGGAACACTACAACATTTTTCGGCCTATAGCCACACTAATTATAGACAACACCCGAAAAGTATTGCCAAAAGTAGCTATAGAGGAGCTTATAAAGGGTGGTCTTTGACTAGAGTCTTTGGCCACGTTTTTAAAGGCCACACTTAAAAAGTGTGCTCTTATAATATAAAGACAACACTTCTTAAGTGTTTCCAGTTTACAAATTATTTGGCAATGCTTATTAATTATAATTCAACATTTTTGAAGCGTTGTTATATTCTAATACCAAATTTAACACTTTATAAGCGTAACCTAAAATTTTGTTATAAAATATTTCTCTTAAAATTTCCCCCCAGAATCACAGGTAACAAAAATATTTCCCTCCTCCCCAGCCAATACTCAAAAGGCAAAGTAATTAAAATAAACTCCTCCGACCCAAAACATTTCCCAGCTTTCTTTTCCTTATTACCCTAACTTTTTGTTGCTTTTTTTCCGTCGCTGTTGGATTGTATTGCTGCTCCTTCACTATAGAAAATCTCCATCCTTTCTATATTGGTTAGTATTTCTTTTACTCAAAGATTTCCTATAATTATTGTTTTCGATTTCTGATGAAAAAAATAATGTTCTATGATGTATATACATGAGTATGTTAGTCAAGCTCAATAAATATTTTCTTACAAATCGATTTTTTTATGTGCACATATATTTTCTACTCATATACTTTCAATGTGTCCCTTTTCGTATCACTAGAAATGACTTGATTGGTTATTCAATGTGTCCCTTCTGAGGAACCATATTGTTCATATGTGGATCGAGAATTTCCTCTAGTTTTGAATACAGAAGTGAACGTGAGTCATAGAAATTATCCTTCGGAATTTGTATTATCCAATTACATGGAATATTAGAGCAAGTTTTAACGTATATACATATTTATTTTTTATTATTATTAGATGGTGCACATGCAACTAAAGAAGATATTGGACTAACAAATTTTAAGGAACCAAGATATATTGAACAGGTATATTTGTAACTTTGTTTATTTATGTATGCTCTGGAATTGTTTATCTACATATCTTTATATATCCCATGGAACCAAGAGAATTGTTGGATAAGGGCTCTAGTTGTCTTGTTAGATCTCATTTCTTGTTAGATTTTGTTATCAGAGGAGGTTTATGAATGCCGATTTGAAAATATTATCTGGAAAATGTGATATAACTTGAGAACTTCATCTGTTAATCTATTTTTTTAACTTTGTGTTGGGATTTTGTGGTCATTTATCATGCGTTGCTTGTTTTATCTTTAGCTCCTTGAAGGGTTGTTACTTATTAGTTATTATTAAAGATTTGTATATTGTGTGTCCTAATCCTGATGAAATTTCATTTTAACTGTAAGATAGAACTAGAAGAGGGACGAAATGTATGATAGCCCTAGAGTTACTTGTATGAATTAGGTATAGATGCCAATATGTGGATGAACCGGCTTCCCCTTATGTTCTATATTCATATATGTTACATGGATCCTCTATCTTTGAGCCATCTTTGCTATGGTCGTAGACTTAATTTATTACATATACTTGCTCTCGGCATGCTTTTAGAATAATAATCTGTGAAACGATTTTCACTAGAATTCTAAAAATTGATTTCTATTGTTTCAATCTAAGTCCAACAATTTCCATAACCTTCTGATATCAAGAGAATCGTGAGCATCAATAACACCAACTAGTTTATACCAATAAGATTGATTGAGATAGCGAAAAGATTCAGCATCCTCCTGGATCAATCATATTGGTCTCCGAATCTTTCAAAATTACTGCAGCACTTTGAGTTCCCACAGTACCTTATTCCACAGATTGCTTATTGTTGGCATCATCCACAGTTATGCTTAGGCCCTACTCTTTAGAGTTCTTTTTTGCATTGGCCTTGCAGGAAGTATTTGTTGCCACTATGTTGCTAACAAAGTCTCTTTGTACCCATTGAGAAGTAGTTTCCTTATTTAACTGTTCATATGCCCTTCTTTCCTTTGCTTCTATTTTCTTACTCACCTGTTGTGCATTATTATCTATTGTACGGTTAATCATTGGAGCCATATAATTGAGGTTGCTTCCTGTTCCTTTTTTATGTTGGTAAATAAAGGAATCTTATTACCAATGAACATATGTACAGCACAAACTAAACTGAATCTGAATATAGATCCCAGTTTCAGCAATTCTACATTCATCTCCTCAACTACCAATCGCATATAAGACTGACTATTACATTCCTAAGGATAGTAGTTGTACTGCTCCATTTTCCTTGCCAAATTCTGCCTCTACTCCTGGCTGTATAGTTAGTACACCATTGCCACCCGGTAGCCACTTTTTTTATTATGTGCACTGCCTTATTCTCTTTTACTCTATGTTCAACTATAGCTATAATACTAATGTTATTCTCCCTCAAAAACACTTGCATCTCCCACTGCTTATACAACTTATTCAGTCCCCTCGCATTTCATGCAGCTAATTTCATCTAGGTATGAAAGGGTACTGTGAGTCACCTTCCAACTCTTTATAGCTACATTGCCACTTATTAGCCATAGCCATCGTTGCTGTGATAGGCTGTAGTTCACTCTGTTTGTCCAGTAAACCAAAACCATTTGTTGTATTGACCATGTCCCTACCTCCATTATTGTATTGGCTCCTCTTTGCAGCTGACTTCCCCTTTACTTCTTTCCATCCTTCTTCGTGTATTGCCGGTACTACTTGTTGGGCAACATATGCAGACTTTCCATTCCTACTCTCCACTTGTTCCTTATCTGCATGTTTCATGTTCTTAGATATCCACAGCTATTTTTGCTGCTTCTGTTTAGGCTGGGCAGGCGTTGGTTGCTTTGTGGTAGGCTGAGGTTGCTTATTAGTACAAGCATGTCCCAATTATAGACATACCACAATATATCGGCTTCCAGTCATATACAACTTTTTGTTCAAAACACCTTCCATTCGAATCCTTGACCTTTATTCTTCAAGGCAAAGGTCTAGTAATAACAATTTCAACTACTAGCCTTGCAAAAGAGATCATATCCACCCTTGAAGTACATTCATCTGCATACAGAGGCAACCCCAAACTACTGTCTATCCTACTTAATGAATTAGCACCCCAATAGTTTAAAGGAAGGTTTGGAAGCCTTATCCATAGAGGAATTGTCTTGAGAACTTCTTCACTAAATTAATCTCCGGGTTCCAGGGTTTCATAATGATAGGTTTGTTGTTAATCGTTTGGGGCCCTAAAAATAACACTTCATTATGTTCCTTCTGTATTACCATTGTTTGGACCACTTCATGTACTTCTGCTACAATTGCTAATTTCTTATCATGTACTGTCTTTTGAGCCTCAACATTATTACCATTCAAGTGATTCTGTTTTTCAACATCCTCCACAACTTCTTCAACCTTTAACATTGCAAATTTATTTTCAACTTGTACCTGCTACCTCTCACATACTGTCATACATTCTTACAAGTTGTTAGGCTAAAGTAATTTATTTTTTTACATGTAGAATGAATCAAGCAGCATCTCTTAAGAGAAAAGTTCCGAATCCAAACAAAGCTCAAAGTCCAATGAAGAATACAGGTTTCAATTTTCATTACCGATCAAGTGCCGAACTAGCCAAAAACATTTAGATTAAGAGAGAAAAGCTTGCAAGTGATTGCAACGATAAAGATGCTAAAGAGCAGGCATTACTTGGAGTTAAAAGGAAGAATTATATGCCTGCAACATTAAAAGGACAAAGTAGACAGAGGTTAACTCAATCGAATGTGTCAGTTCAAAAGTTATGAAGGAATAGATTACTGGTATACAAATCAATCCAATCATCTTCAAGGGAAGATCTGAACACTTCACATAATATTGCAAGTAAAGGAAAAATTAAACAAAGTTCAATGCAATTGGAGGAACCCATTCAAAAGCAAGGAATGAGTAAATTACATGTGCCCACATCCATGATCCAATCATCTGCAAAGGTAGATACTAACACTTTACATATGATTAGAAGAACACAAGGTGAAGGAGAAAAAGAACTTCATATTAAAGAGCTATAAAATTGAAAAAAAAGGTAAAGACAAACTCAGTCCTACCGTTCATGAGTGTTAATCAGTTTCTAAAGAAATATGCGATGCAAGTCGGTGGTGAAAAACATCCTGATAATCAACCAGAAAATGAAGTCAGATTTATGTCCTCTCCTATTATTGATAAGCATGAAATAGAATTGGAAAATTTTGCTGCACAAGATGAAGTTGGTGATGATGAATTTATTAGAGATGAGGATTGTAATAACCCGGCCGGCCGTTTTTGAAATTTACGCTCTGATTCCCCATTAACTGCTTTACCTAAGTTCATTTCTGCTATATTATTTTGCCGGGACATTCAGTATTAGGATTCGGAGTGTTTTGGGATACTCAGTCCCTAAATGAGAGTTTAAGAGTTGAAAAATAATCCGCATTTAGAACATTGTGAAGACGGCCTCGGAATAGAAATCAGATGGTTCCGTTAGCTTCGTTAGGTGATTTCGAGGTTAGGAGCGTGTACGGAATGTTATTTGGAGGTCCGTAGCTCATTTAGACTTAAAATGCCGAAGTTTGAATTTTTGAAGTTTCCGGTCCGATAGTGAGTTTTTGATCCAAGGGTCGGATTTCAATTCCGGAAGTTGTTGTAGCTCCATCCTGTCATTTGGTATGTGTGTGCAAAATTTTAGGTCATTCGGACGAGGTTTGGTTAGGTTTTTTATCGAAAGCGTATTTGGTTAGAATTTGAAGTTCTTAGGCTTGAATCCTTGATTTAATCGGGTTTCCGGAGTTGTTTGAGGTATTTTGAGGATTGGCACAAGTTTGAATAAGGTATTAGGTGGTATTGGTTTTTTTGGTTGGGGTCCCGGCGGTCCCTGAATGATTTCGGATGCTCAACGGGTTAGTTTTGGAAGTTAGAAGGAAAAATTGCAGCAGGCTTCTGTTGTTTTCGTTTCTGCGGTTTGGGAACCGCAGAAGCGGCATCGCAAAAGCAGCCTTTATGCCGCAGAAGTGAGTTAGCCCCTTTTCCTCTGAGACCGAAGAAGCGGTCAGTTATCCGCAAAAGCGGAGCCGCAGAAGCAGTTTCTTAATCGCAGAAGCGATTTTTGGTTTCCCCTCAGAGACCGCAAAAGCGGTCATATTTCCGTAGAAGCAGGACCGCTGGAGCAGTCAGGTGTCCGCAGAAGCAAAATTTTCCCCTTTAATGAGAAACCACAGAAGCGGTTATTTTGCCGCTTAAGCGGGACCGCAGAAGCGGAAATGCTTGGGCAGAAATAGGGAATATCGAGGGTTTAATTTCATAAGATTGAAAAATCAATTATGAGCTCAGGCAAGGGCGATTTTGAGAGAATTTTGAAGGGGAGATTATTGGGTAACATTTCTATGATCCTTTTTAGTTATATTCCATCATTTAGTAGTTAAATCCACCTTTTAAATTCGAATTAAGGATCAAAAATTGGTTAGTTTGGGGTAAAAACTTCTTAGACCTAACTATTGTGTTTTGAGGGGGCATTTGACCTCCGATTTCTGAGATTTTTATATGGTTAGACTCTTGAGAGTACGAGATTTCTAAAAATATAAAAAGTATTCGAATCCGAGATGATGGCTGGAGGGGCTTTTTGGTCATTTTACCTATTTTTGTGCCCTAGTTTTGATTTTATTAGTGGAATCAGTTAATTGCAATATTATTTACAATATATAATTGGTTTGAATACATTTGGGCCACTCGGAGTCGGATACTCGTGGCAAGGGCATCGTTCCCTAGTTGATTTCGCACCGGATCGAGGTAAGTGGCTTGCCTAACCTTGTGTGAGGGACTTCGTCCTTTAGGATATGAAAATTGGGAATTGAATGCCTTGTACGTGAGGTGACGAGCGCGTACTTGAGCAAATTGTTTAAACCCGAATTTTTACTTAATTATTTGATTTGGATTCTCCCTTATATTTGCCTTACTTTACTTGCTTTTATAGCTGTGCTTGTGTAGAAGAGCATGTTTAATTGATCCAAGCTGCCTATTTATTTAAATTGTCTTAACTGTGATTACGTGGAGCATGTTAGGCCAGTATTCTTTGATGCCTTGTATTGTTGTACTTAAATTTCTGAATATTTCACTCGTGTTGGTTTTGCATTTACATTGGGACTACGGATGCGAGATTCCGGGAGTTCCCCCTTGTTTGTTTATTTTGGGACTACCGGTTTGATTCCCGAGAGACCCCACTACATTTTACTTTGGGACTACGGGACGGTATCCCGGGAGATCCCCCTGCACTTTAATTTTTGAACTACGGGACGGTATCCCAGGAGATCCCCCTGCACACTGATGATTGGATTTCGGAACGGTATCTCGGGAGATTCTTGATATTAATATGAGATTTGGACTACAGGACGGTATCCCGGGAGTTCCATTGGACAGTTGACAAAAGGGCTACATGATGGTATCCTGGAAGACCCTCGTCGGTATTCTTGTAATTTTTTTGTATTTACTCTGTGTTTCTGTTTTGTCTTCCAGTACTATATTTCATTGATCTGTCTTATCACATCCTTTGTGTTCATTAGTTTTCATCAGACTTCGATACTGTTAATCTCTTGCTATTTTATTGTTTCAGACTCAGTAGGGCCCTGACCTTTCCTCGTCACCACCCAACCGAGGTTAGGCTTGGCACTTACTGAGTACCGCTGTGGTGTACTCACGCCTCTTCTGCGCATGTTTTTCATGTGCAGATCCAGGTGCTTCTGAGCAGGCGTACTATCAGTAGTTGTCAGGGAGCGTATTGGGGACTTGAGGTATACATCTGCTACGTCCGCAGATCCGCAAAGTATCTTTCTCATTTTACCCATAGTTATTAGGTGTTATTTAGATCTTTTTTTGTATTAGACTATTCTGGTGTTTAGAGCGGTGTAAGATTTCTTATAGCCTGTGTTGCCCGTGGGTTTTCGGGTCTTGGAGATTACTTCGGTATTTGGTATTAAAGTGTATGTGCTAGGCGAAAACTGTATACATTACTCATGTTGTTTAGTTTTGATTATAAATTTCGCAATTGTTATTACTTCCGCAATGTGTTAGGCTTACCTGGTTATGAAGACTAGGTGCCGTCATAACGTGTTCACAATTGGTGAACTAGGGTCGTGACAAGTTGGTATCAGAGCTCTAGGTTCATAGGAGTCACGGGACATAGGCTGGTTTATTAGAGTCTCACTAATCAGTACGGAGAGGTCTATATTTATCTACGAGAGGCTATGTAACTGTTTAGGAAAATCTTCATTTCTTTTGAATTCCTTGTCGTGCGATGTTTTGACACCACATCTAAACTTCTGTCTTCTATTCTCTCACAGATGGTGAGGACACGTGCTACACGAGAGGACCAGGCACCCGCGCCCGTTGCTGCCGCCGTCAGAGGCCGAGGCCAGGGTAGAGGTCGAGGACGTGCCCGAGGTGCAGCCACAGCACCCGCGCGCTGCCGCTAAGGTACCACCAGCAGATCCAGTTGGAGCACAGGCACCTGGTACACCTACTACAACTACTATTACTCCAGCGCTCTAGGAGACCCTGGCTCAGTTCATAAGCATATACACTACCTTAGCTCAGGCGGGGTTGCTCCCCCTCGCTGCAGCCACATATCAGGCCGGGGGAGGGGCCCAGACTCTCGCAGCCCGCACTCCTGAGCAGAGAGTGCCGATAAATCAGGCTCTAGAGGTTATTCCTGTACCGCCTGCAGCACCAGTACAGCCCAGGGATGGGTCAGCTATCTCAGAGGACGAGCAGCGCAGGCTAGAGAGGTTCAAGAAATATGATCCCCCGATTTTCAGTGGCCTAGCTTCTGATGACGCCTTGGGATTCTTGGAGGAGTGTCATCGCATTCTTCGTACTATGGGCATAGTGGAGTCTAGTGGGGTTTCTTTCGCCGCCTTTCAGCTTCGGGGAGCCGCCTATGATTGGTTGCGTACTTATGATTTGGATAGTCCAGTCGAGTCTTCCTCACTGACTTGGACCCAGTTCTCAGACATGTTTATGAGGGAGGGAGACCTCTACTGACNAGAGGTCTCAAGAGTCGGGTCATTACTCTGGTGCCCGTACTTCATCAGCCAGACGTTATGGTAGGGGTTATTCTGGTCTCCCTGTTCATTCAGCCTTGCCAGCAACTGGTAGTACTCCAGCTCTACCAGCACCTCAGGAGCCTTATTATGCGCCTCCAGTTTCTAGCGCGCCTCCTGCGTGGGGTACTTACAGAGGTCAGTCTAGAGGACCTAGCTCCAGTCAGTCACAGCCACCACGTCCTCCCAGAGCTTGCTTCGAGTGTGGCGATACACGTCACATGGTTAGCGACTGCCCCAGACTTGGTAGGGGTTCATCTTCACGGATTGCTCAGCCACAGCGTGCTTCTCAGAGTTCTCAGGCTATGGTTCTAGCTCCCACTACTGCCCCACCTGCCCAGCCTGCCAGGGACGGAGACCGGGGAGATAGAGGTTGCCCTCGTGAGAGGGGTCAGGCCAGATATTATAGCATTCCTGCTCGCACCGAGGCGGTTCCCTTCGATTCTGTCATCACAGGTATTATTCTAGTTTGTCACAGAGAGGCATCGGTTTTATTCGATCCCGGCTCCACTTATTCATATGTGTCCTCTATTTTGCTTCGCATTTGGGTGTGCCTCGGGATTCTTTGAGTGCCCCCATTTATGTTTCTACTCTTGTGGAAGATTTCTCTTGTTGTGGACTGCGTGTACAGGTCGTGTTTTGTTACTATTCGTGGTTTTGAGACCAGGGCTGATCTATTATTACTCGGTATGGTTGATTTTGATATTATTCTGGGCATGGAATGGTTGTCACCCCATCATTCTATTATTAATTGTCACGCCAAGACCGTGACGCTGGCTATGCCAGGTATTCTATGTATTGAGTGGAGTGGTACCTTAGATCATACTCCCAGCAGGGTTATTTCTTTCCTTAAAGCTCAATGCATGGTTGAGAAGGGGTGTGCTACTTATTTAGCTTATGTGAGAGATGTCAGTGTTGACACTCTTTCTGTTGATTCAATCCCAGTGGTACGGGATTTTCCCGATGTATTTCCAGCTGATCTTCCGGGCATGCCGCCCGATAGAGATATTGATTTTGGCGTTGATTTGTTGCCGGGCACCCAGCCCATTTTTGTTCCTCCATATCGCATGGCTCCTCCTGATTTGAAGGAGTTGAAGGATCAATTGCAGGAATCGTTGGGTAAGGGTTTTATTCGACCCAGTGTTTCACCATGGGGAGCCCCTGTTTTGTTCGTGAAGAAGAAGGACGGTTCTTTGCATATGTGCATTGATTATCGCAAGTTGAACAAAGTTACAGTGAAGAACCACTATCCTTTACCTCGTATTGATGATCTATTTGATCAGCTTCAGGGCGCACAGGTGTTTTCCAAGATTGATTTGCGCTCAGGTTACCATCAGTTGAAGATTTGGAGCCAGATATCCTGAATACTGCTTTCAGGACTTGGTATGGTCATTACGAGTTCCTTGTTATGTCTTTTGGGCTAACTAATGCCCCAGCAGCTTTTATGCATTTGATGCACATCGTATTCAGGCCATATCTTGATTTATTCGTGATTGTTTTTATTGATGATATTCTGGTATATTCCCGGAGTCGGGAAGATCATGAGCAGCAC
>MU717560.1:129797-149553 GCA_026770625.1 Nicotiana glauca | reverse complement strand
GATGCCCTTGCCATGAGTATCTGACTCCAAATGGCCCAAATCTATTCAATTCAATTACAAATCGTAAATAATATTGCAAAGAACTGATTCCACTATTGAAATTAAAGCTAAGGCGCGAAAATAGGTAAAATGACTAAAATGCCCCTCAGGCCCACGTCTCGGAACCGAATAATTTTCATATTTTTGGAAACCTCGTACTCTCACGAGTCTAACCATATAAAAATCTCAGAAATCGGAGGTCGAATGCCCCCTCAAAACCCAATAGTTTAGTCAATGAACTTTCACCCAAATTCTTCCATTTTTGATCCTTAATTCGAATTTAAAAGGTGGATTTAACTACTAAATGATGGAATATAACTAGAAAGGATCATAGAAATGTTACCCAATAATCTCCTCTTCAAAATCCTCTTAGAATCGCCCTTGCCCGAGCTCAAAATTGATTTTCCAACTTTTTGAAACTTAACCCTCGATTTTGGTGTTTCTAGACAGCGGTTTCCGCTTTTGCGGTCCAGGGACCGCTTCTTCGATCCCGGTTATGCGAACAAACCACCGCCTTTTGCGGTTTTCACTTAAAGGGTCGGAGGCCGCTTCTGCGGACTTATAACCACTTATGCGGCTCCGCCTTTGCGGATAGCTGACCGCTTCTGCGGTCTCGGAAGAAAAAGGGGCCAACTCGCTTCTGCGGTGCGAAGGCCACTTATGCGGCGCCACTTCTGCAGTTCCCAAGCCGCAGAAGCGAAAACAACATAAGGCCTGCTGCAAATTTCTTTCTAACTTCCAAAACTAACCCGTTGAGCATCCGAAATCATCCCGGGACCCCCGGGACTCCAACCAAAAGCACCAATACCACCTAATACCTTATTCGAACTTGTACCAATCCTCAAAACACCTCAAACAACACCGGAAACCCGATTAAATCAAAGATTCAAGCCTAAGAACTTTAAATTCTAACCAAATACGCTTTCGATCAAAAACCTAACCAAACCTCGTCCGAATGACCCGAAATTTTGTACACTCATCCCAAATGACATGATAGAGCTACAACAACTTCCGGAATTCAATTCCAACCCTCGGATCAAAAACTCACTATCGGACCGGAAACTTCAAAAATTCAAACTTCGGCATTTCAAGCCTAAATGAGCTACGGACCTCCAGATAGCATTCCGAACACGCTCCCAACCCTGAAATCACCTAGCGGAGCTAACAGAACCATCATATTTCCATTCTAAGGTCGTCTTCACACTGTTCTGAATACAGACCATTTTTCAACTCTTAAACTCTCATTTAGGGACTAAGTGTCCCAAAACACTCTGAATCCTAATATCGAACATCCCGACAAACCAAAATAGCAGAAATGAACTTAGGGAAAACAGTTAATGGGGGATCGAGGCGTAAATTCCAAAAATGACCGGCCGGGTCGTTACACGTCGTCCACCCAAATGAAACAGCCCCATTTTCAGCCTTTTGTCGTCAACCCACGTCGTCCAGATGCTGCATCTTCGTGCGACCACCCCACCTGTCCACAAACCAGTGAACTCATCGTCACTCCCTCAAAAATGAAAAAAGGGTTGAAAACAGTGAGGAGTCCAAAGGTTCATTTAATAGTCTTTTTCGGGCAGATTGGAGGTCTTTCCGACGAGGTTTTTCGTTTGAAATCTTGTTCGCGGTCCTGTGTATTATTGAGTATTAAAGCCATCAAACAATCCAGGTTCTAACTTATTATTTTAAGGTCGTATTCTTGTCTTGTCTTTTGTTCAGTTTTTCATAGTAAATTTTGAAGAAATGAAGTTATATGGTACATGATTGTTTGAAATTGTTAGTGTATTTGTTTAGTTGAAATTTTGTTGAATCTTCCCATGAACCTCTGAATGAAGATTCGAATGAAATGTATGGTTCATTAGCTTATGTTTGCTTTTAAAATTAGTTCATTTTATTGAATTCCGTAATGAAACATGACTGTTCATTTTTCCGAAGTTTCTTGTCTCGTAATGTCGCTTATAAATAGTTCCTTGGACTAGTTTGTTGAATTAGAGGCTCAAATGATTTGAACAAGTTATTAGTCGGTTTGGTGGTTCGAAAGTTGAATAAATTATGAGCACTTAATTTCAAACTAGTTTAATTTGAATATCCGTAATTCTTAGTTGAATAGGTGGGCCATATTAGATAACAAATAGTTTATAGCCCTCCGAGCTTTTAATTTAAATAAGCCTTTAAAATAGAATTGAGACGAGCCTTGCCAAATAAAATGCACAAATTGTGGGGCCCTCATAAATGTATATATTAAAAATGCTTAGACTTCGGGATCGGCCTCTTAGTAAATTTCACGGCTTTTTCCCAAAAAATAACAACGTGTTAGTCACTTTAGGCGCGTACTTTAAATAACCTTACCTTCTTAAACTCGGGTGCACATTTATGTGACCCAAATCCAAATCTCAACGAAGTCGAAATGTGTCGATAATCACGGGTAAATTGATTATGACGTGGTTCGAGATGCATTTTCATGACGTTGCAATTCCCTTTTTTAAAATAATGAATGAGACGAGCCTCAACAAATAAAAATACATAAGTCGCGGGGCCCTCTATATGTGTTTGTAAAATTACTTAGATTTTGGGATATGCCGTTTAGAAAAATTTCACGGCCTTACACAAAATAATGATACGCTAGTCTCTTTAGGCGCGCCTTTAATAATTTACTTTCTTAAACTTGGGTGCACATTTATGTGACCCAAATCCAAATCTCAACATAGTCGAAACGTGTCGATAACCATGGGTATATTGATGTGACGTGATTCGAGATACGTTTTCACAACGTTGCAATTCTTTGTTTAAATAATAATAATAATAATATTAAAAGCGGTTAAAGGTTAAAATTTTCACATAAGTTAAAGCATGTTATAAATCAGATAATTAAGCCAAATATGACAGTTGAGTGACCGTGCTAGAACCACGAAACTCAGGAATGCCTAACATCTTCTCCCAGGTTAACAGAATTCCTTATCCGAATTTCTGATTCGCGGACTGTTAAATAGAGTTAAACCTTTCCTCGATTCGGAATTCAACTGGTGAATTGGGACACCATAAATCTCCCAAGTGGTGACTCTGAATCTCTTAATAAATGAATCCCATTTCGATTGTCCTTTAATTGGAAAAACTCCCTTTACCACGCCCTTTGTGGGGTGTAGTGCCAAAATGAGGTGTGACAGACGTTGGAGTAGAACACATTTCCTTGTATTTTTTATACAGAATTCTTTCTGCTTGCTAAAGGTTTGAAACCATAGAACGGAGTGCTTCTGCTGAAATTTTTAATTCTTGGAATGGAATGTTTCTGCTGAAAAATGGAGGTGGACAAAGTGCATATTATATTTCTGTTTGTGTGTGTTGCGTGTCTTAAAAAGATTCATTTGTTGGACTAACATATTTTCTGGCGAATGCACATATAAAAGGAGGGAGGTAGAAATACGTTTAGAAGAGAGCTGACAGTTGTTGTGAGCCCCTGACTAAGAAAATATGCAATTTCTATGTTACATTGTTTAATGAAGTATTCATAAACAGTTATCTGTATGGTCTCTTCTCCATTATCTAGGCCATCACCATTTTTTACTTTCATAGAGAATCTATGTAAACAAAAGTAGATGGTTGCATATCTCTGAGTAGTTAGTAATAGATATTATGGGACTTAGGTAATTCAAATAGCTTCATTAGGCGATTTGGGACTTAGGAGTGTGTTCTGAGTGTTATTCGGAGATCCGTGGTAGAATTAAGCTTGAAATTGCAAAATCGCATATACCACGTCTACTCAGTTTTCAGCTTTCACGCTAGGTTGGTGTCTGCATTTATTCATTAGATTCTTATATATATAAATTTGTAATTGAATAAGTGTATGGGGCAGAAAGGATATGGATATAGTAGTAGTTTGGAAAATGTACAACTAGGTATTCTGTACAACTAGGTATTCTTTTTTCCCGTTTTGGCACATTACTCTTCTGGGATTACTTGAAGGGAAGCATTTCTTGGGATTACTTGCTTGCAAGGCATTTTTATTTAAAATTGATCTGCTCTTTAGACTTTTCCACAGTGGTTTAGTTTGTCAAATGTTTTGAAAGTTCATGGGTTAGAGCTACAGTAGTCCAATTGAGATAAATCTTAATGCAGCCGATCTGTAATTCAGTATTCTACTTAAAAAACTGGAGAATGGGTTCCCTCCTGGAGACTGTTGTAATTAAATACAAATAAAGTCAAATTTTAACTCCCCATTGAGGTTTTTTATGCGGTTTGTCCACTTTTAGCCTCCAGCTACATCTCAAGACTCGACCTACAAATTTTAACTGATACATCAAATTTGTTTGGTCGAAATAATTTTTGTGATGTAAATGATATAATTCAATTTGTGTATTTTGTGGGCTCTAACTTAATTTAAGAGCCAGGGATGCCCTTTAATGAAATATTTATTTTATAAAGAAAAATACAAATTTTAACGGAGACTGGATCCGGATCATCTGTCTAAAAAAGCTATCTGATATGTTGAGTCTGATAGTTGATGTTGTCGTTTACTAGACTGGTCAAAAAAATTAGGTCTCCGCATTATATTGCCTCCAACATGCAGAGAGTGGTCAAGGTATAAAACAATATGATCTAATTAAGACTGTTATCGTTAGGTGATAAATGTATCTTTTTTAAAAAAAGCTGCAGCTAAAAAAAAATATCTTTGTTGTATAAATTCAATGGAGATGTTTCTAATTTAGATAATTTTCCTTAATGGTGGACTTTCAACAACAATAGTAGTTAGAATGGATGTAATAAATGTTGCCATCTTTTTATACAACTATGTATGTGTGGTTGAGGGTTGATTCACATGCAATAATAAAGACAACATATTTTTCGTAAATCTTCTAACATTTCAAATTCTTTTGTTTCACTAAGAGTACCAAATGTTGTGCTTATTATTTCATCTAATAGTCTGTACATACATTTATTTCTACAGGTCATAAAAAATAATTTTAAGTATGGAACAGAGAACTTTGCATCATTCGTAAAGGAACATGTAGCTTCTGATGAAGGTGTTTTTTATTCCAACAACATCAATGGTATGTTTGTAAGTGGCATAAAATCTTGATGAGAATTAATATTTTTAATGTATGCATTTTATCTAACACTTAAAACTGTTATATAAATTATGCTAACAAGGATTGGGTGTTTCCAAGATCTTAATTATCCATGTGAGTCGTTGTTTGTATCTTCAATAAATGCGACTAACTTGCTCATATTTTCATATACTTCTTATCCAAAATAAGCCACAACAAAAGGTGATTTCTTAATTACTGTGGATTACACATATATGTATAACTGTTCTTAGTTTTTACTAATTATAAGTTCAGACAAATTTTTGCTTCTTCAGGTGGTCTAATCCATTTTAAAGACATATTTTTACTATATCATTTTTTTCTTTAAAACAATCTGCGTATCGCGCGGGTACGTATACTAGTTTAGCTTTAAAAACACTAAATGAAATTGTAAAAATAAGTAAAAATTATTTTAGCCATATTTTGGCCTAAATATGAAAATACAATAGATGAATTACTAAAATAATAATTTTGGAAATAATTATTGGGGATTTTATGGATGAAAAAGGGAAATAAATCAATATAAAAAACCTTAAAAATTATGGAAAAAATAATAAAATGCTTGGACATGCTTATATATGCCTATATATGCTATTTTGAAAGTATTTTTCTTATTGAAAATATATAGGAAAAAATTGGGTATCAACAGCTGCCCGTTTTACCCGGAAGGATGAAAGAGTTGTCAGGTAAAGATATGATGGCCAATTTTGACCGAGCGAAACGGTTTGTAGAGGTTTAGGTCGCACTCTGGCTTCTGAGCTGCCTACATATCCCTAGTTTTATAGGAATCAGGTCGTATGTAATTCAGGATTCACATGCATAGCGTGCCGAAGAAGATATTTCAAAAACGGACACAATATCTAGGGCGGGGTGAGTGACAGGTTTACGGGAACGATTAAGGTTAGATATGGCTACAGGAACTGGAGCGGGGTTGCTCATGCCTGGATGGCCGTTGCTCACCGGTTTACCTGCAATTAGAAATAATACAAGCATAACAGTATAAATTTAAACATGATGCAAATTCCCATCGGACCATGAACGTTGTCCTTGGAAGGTTAGGATGACGTCCTTAGACCCTGATGTCTTGGGCCGTGAAGCATATGATAAAAGATTCGCAAGCCATGAAATGATGCTCTCGGGCTATGAGGATGGTGACTTCGAACCATGATGCCTTTAAATAATGATATGAAAAAGATGGAAAAAGATCCTCAGGCCATGACATGGTGTTCTAGGGCTATGAAGATGGTGCCTCCGAATGATGACGCCTTAGGATGAGTTGGCGATATTTCAGCCCATGAAGGATGCAGTAGTATGATGTGGACAAGACAGAGCATAGTCTAGCGAATTGAAGGGCAGATCTATCCCATTAGAAAAGCAAAATAAACAGTGCTTGAGATAATGCTTAGTTTCGAAGAAAATCGGAGGTAGAGCTTAAACTTAGAAGGTAGAAAGGTAGCCTTATGCATATTCGAAGGCAGAATAGTAGCCTTATGAAATAATGTATATGGAGATAGCATTGAGTCTCGGAAGGCAGAAAGGTAGCCTTATGCAGATTGGAAGGTAGAATATTAGCCTTATGCAAGAATGCAGATGGAGGCACCGTTTAGTCTCGGAAGCCAGAATGGTAGCCTTATGCAATGTGAATGCAAATGGAGATAGTGTTGAGTCTCGGAAGGCAGAAAGGTAGCCTTATGCAGATTGGAAAGCAGAATAGTAGCCTTATGCAAGAATGCAGATGGAGACAACATTTAGTCTCGGAAGGCAGAATGGTAGCCTTATGCAATGTGAATGCAAATGGAGATAGTGTTTAGTATCGGAAGGCAGAATGGTAGCCTTATGCAAGGAATAAAATAACAAATGACAGTAGAGTTTTCTTAGCTGATAGCAGATTGCGGCGTTATGATTACTGGGAGCATCGTGACATATGGGACATTACTTGTGTGTGCTGATAGCAAATGTTGGCAAGTGCAACGGTTCGGAGAGTCGTATTCTTGAACAATGTTTGTTCCATGGGCATATGGTATGTTTATTGATTTCGTGATCCTAATGCCTGCATCCAAAGAAAAATCGTGAGTTTTGCAAAGGGGGGAAGGTTAGTTCGGATTCTCATTGGATTTGCTTGACTCGTTCGGCTTTGATCTGGTGATTCCCTTCTATATTATTGGGGTGTTGTTAAACAAAGCAGTCTCAACAATAAACATGCATGATTTTGTAGAAAATATGACATGAACGTATAATTAAAAATAGCTTTTAGATTGACCGACGACTGTGGCGTAATTCAGGACATTGCAACCTCTCCTGCTACTAAATTTTGAGGGTCCTGTTGCGATCGAAACACTCACGCAAGTGCACGTGATTGTCAAGTAATAAAGTAAGTGAGTAGAGTATCGTTCCCACGAAGACTTGTGATTAACTATTGATTAACTCAAACCCAATTAACTTATCAATCCAAGAGATCTTCCACAAAATATAACCATCTCTAATCTACTACCTAAAAATAACAATTAATGAAACAACTAGAATACTCAACCAAACAACTAGCAATTCGAACAACAATCAGTAGGGGAGAATATTCCAGGGTCACAGGCTAGCTAACAATCGTGTTGCGTTCTCGGCTTAAATAACTAATTGATTTATGTGGATTATTGATTGACAGGGTTGATGATACTCATAAGGATCTGTCGACTCCCAACTCACCTATTCAAATTAACTTATGCCTATATGTGTATGGAATTAAGATTAACAAGAATGCGTTTATAGTTCCTGTATTTCAACCAAGCAAGACAATTAGGTATATGTCTATCCTGATTGTAAATCCGTTTCCCAATCCCCAGGCTCAAGAACTTGCTCTATTTAATTCTATATATAATCTAGAGTTCCCACTTTTGAGTTCAACTATAGATTCGTATATAGTATTTCACTATTAGCTACTCAGCAAAATAATTGAGATCAGAATTAAATAAACAACCCAATATGATAAAACCAACTTTATTGAATTAAACTCTGAACAACAACATTCATGTTTCACCAATGACCCTAGAACAATAGGTTTTAGCCACTCATTGTATTGTTCATCTCAATAATATTCAATATCATTCAAATTGTCAAAACAAGGAAGAGAAGAAGAACTTGATGTTGGAATCTCCTCATTGCCTCTTGCCTCTCTTTTTCTTGCACTAAACTATGAAAACCTTTATACATAATCCTTGGGCGAGCTTGAATTTATATAGGTTAAGTGAAATTTCCTCCAGACTTCCAATTTTACCCCTAACAATTCTTTTCCGAAACTGGGACTAGCGCGAACGCGCTACTGCTCGCACTAGTGCTTGTGCTAGTCGACTGACATTCTGCATCCATAATCTGGACTAGCGCGATTGCACTACTGCTCGCGCTAGTCTGAGCCTTTATTTCCTCAATATTTTGTGTAGTCTTCGCACACACTCAGCTTCGAGTGGTATTTCTTGCTCCAAAGTAGCTCCAATCACATATTTAAGGCATCACATAGGCTCCTCGTCCTACAAAGTGTAAAATTCACAATTAGAGCCCATTTTTCACCATTTAACCATATTATTACATTGGAGCATGTTCAAACGGGAGCATAAACAATCGCCAAATTACCTAGATCTAGTCTATTAACAACACTCCACACTTAATTCATTGCTCGTCCTCGAGCAATCAGACTATACTCTCTAGAGGTTCCACTCAACAATTTCCCCTAACGCCTTACACCCAGAACAATTTACAAGTGCTACGCCTAGTAGTGAACAATCTCAGCCTCAAAAGTCGACTCTCATGTGCCAAGCAATATTCACACTTCCTCAAAGTACTCTACACAGAAGTCACGACTTGCTTTTCCTTCACGAATCACATGCTCTCACAATCACATCAAAGAGAATAAAATCAAGTCATACATTCGAATATCATGCTCACATATATAAAAAAAATCGCTCACCCTCACAAAATAAGTCACATGCATGTAATTGGTACCATAAGCTTGCTCTTAATGTAAATCTCTACTAATGTAGGCTCGCTCGATCTAAAATCAATTAGGACTTTTTCATGGTTTTACTGTGGGCTAAGGGATGGGTAGAATATATTTAGGAATAGTGACTAACCCTCCTAAGCACTTTAACACATCACATGATAACTTAAGCACAAATTCTTCAATCCCGACTTCAATTTCACAAATAAAGTCACTCCCAAAAGTTTTCCCTCTTTCTTTAAGCATTCTCTTAATGTATAATCCACTAGCAAAAATAAGATATTTATTCAACTACATTTTTTTTCTTTCTCTTTTTTTTCCTTTCTTTTCAATTTCCACTAGTGGCATATTCTTTTACAAAAACAACTACCCAATTTTTTCTTGTGTATTTTTTATACCCAGAATACTCTCAAAATAGTATGTGTATTCATACATAAGTATGCCCAAGAAGTTTGGCATTTTCCTTAATTTTCTAAGATTTGTAAAATTAATTTATTATCTATTTTAGCAGTACAAAATCCCATAATTATTTTTCAAATTACCATTTTGGTGAATAATTTATTTTCATCCTCATATTTACACCAAAATATAATAAAGGTAATTTTTCATATTTCTTACAAATTTATTTGATATTTTAAACTAAAATTGCATAAAATTTCAATTATAGCCTATATTACGATTAATGACATTTTACAATTATAAAATTATTTCCAGTATTTTTAGATTAATTTTTATATATTATTAATTAGTTCAGTGCTTTTAATTCATTTTTAAAATCATTTAAACTATTTTTATATAAATTAAAGGGGAGAAATTGGTTATTTAATACATAGCCATTTCCAATTGCAATTGTAGCCTCAATTTAAACCCCCAATTCCACCCCTAATCAAACTACCCAATTTCAAATTCCAACCCAAACCCACAACCCATTTTCAGACCCACCCGGTTCTTCTTTTAATCTTGATCATTGATCATTTTGATCAACGGCCATGATCCGTTCTTTCCTTTTTAATTTCCATACCCCCTAAGCCTAATCTATTCTATCAGATATGCCGCCTTTGAACTCTCATCTCTCAAACTTTCTCTAGCCCTCCCCGGAATCCTAGCCTCCCCTACCTTGTTCCACCATGATTTCACCGGCGTCCATGGCTTCTCAGGCCATGGACAACCTATACCCACCTCCTATGGCTCCTGCATGACTTTTGTTCGAAGGATCGAGGCTAGACCTTGAGGGTCTTCACTCAGGCCTTCATTGATTCGAAGATTCCGGCCATCTCCGGCCTTGCTCTGGTGGCTCTTGGTCTTTTGATCCTGTTTATGACATTATCCGGCTTAGATCGAGTATTTTCGAAGCCTTTCTCATTTCTAGGGTTCATCTGGAACCCTAAATATCGAGGTTCTCTCCGATTATTTTAGATCTATTACATGTTTGCACTGTTGCTTAAGTTTCTTAAACCTTCTCTTCGATTTTCTTTCAAAAAGCACTTCTTTTCGATTAGGGTTTCTGAAAAGTTCTTAAAATATTTTTGACTCTTCTTTTTCTCCTTTTCTTGGTGAGAATCAACCCCTGCTATGTTCTTATTTGCTCTTTTTCTGACTCACATGCTTTTCGTGTGTTCTTATATTTGCCATGTTATGAAATTTTTCTATTATGCTCCGTTCTATCTCCTACTGGTTTTTCACCATGCTTTCACATGCCTATCTTATGTGTCACTCTATTGTATTTTCCTGTTGAGTTTTGGGTCCTTTGTTTGCCTTTACCGGACTTCCCCTGGATTCTTTGTAGATATCTTTCATCGACTGTTCTTTAAGTTTACACTACCTGAACTCATTTAATTTTCAAGCTTTCTTTAAACTTGTTTCCTCTACTGATTCCTATGTTCTTTGCTATTGTGCTTGTATGCTTCTCATGAGACTCTAAAAGAGGTCTCTAAGCCTATCTTAATAGTTTGCCTCTTCATCTCTGTATCAAATTAGAGTTTAAAACCCCTAGGATTTGGGGGTTTTCCTTGGCTAATTTGGTTTTATGTTTGGACAAGGGTTTTTCTTTGAAACCTTGAACTCTCAGACTCACTCTGTGTTTATGAATTGAATTTGAACTCTTTCTGTGCTTGTGATTTCAAAACTTTCTTGCTAGTCTTTCATAATTAGCATGACCTCCTTCTTGCTCGACGTGTCTATGTATTTTATAAATGAGAACTTCTCTTTCAAATGTTTTGCCAACTGTTAATTGATTTTGAATCCCTTTAATGTTGCTTATTTGATTGTTACTGATTTTTCCCTAAATTAAAACTTTCCTTTTACCTCTTTTCTGACTCGATCGAGGCTTTCAATGGGGTTCTTTACTGGTTATTTTACTGATTCCCTTTTCTTGTTTTACAAATCAAGTACCACTATGTATTTACCCTTATTTGTCTACCTTGCACGAGATATTTACTTGATTTCCTTCCTTAAATGACTTCTGCCCATTACCGTTTGAATTTGGACTCCTTAATTAAAGGAAGTCTATGGGCTGATTGATTTTAATTAGTACATAGTTCCTTAATTATTACTAAACTATGATTCTTGCCTTATTTGCTACACCTGTTTTCAATTATAAATACCCTGCTCTTTCATTAACACACACATGATTTTAAATCATCACAACTCTCTTCTAAAACATACTCTCTTGCTTCTTGATTGCAATTCGGCTTCCCTAAATCTATTGTTTCTCCTACTTGCTCTTCTGAATTGGTATGTACTACTTTTGATTCAAGCATCAAATCCAATGTGTTTACTTACAAGCTTTATGCCCATGCCTAATTTACTGCTTTATAGAGTTCAGTTTTTAAAATAAATACTTATGTTTGGCTATCTATTGCTGCAATGAATCCCTATCCCTATTCCATTTTATGTGCTTGGGCTGTATTTTAAGACATGGCAACATACAAAGTTGTTGTCATGGATTAAGACTGCGTCCTTTGGATCCTTGCCTCTTTCAATCTCCCATACCCCCATTCCCTTATGTCTATAGAGTTAAGGTATAGCCTGGCAGCATCTAAATTGCTGTCCATGGTTGAACCTGACCTACAAAAGGTCCTAACTCTCTAATTCTTTAGCTAACAAGCTGGTTAGTGGTGTCAGTAGCCCAGTTGCTAGGCATGACCACCGACCTGCCCTGGCTCCCCCTTAATTCCCTTTCATTGCACTTGCACTTACTCCTAGTCCTTAAGCCCTGCCCTCCTCTTGTGAGCCTTGCCTTGGGACCTTGAGTTCCCTTTAAACTTGGACACTCGATGGCTAGCATTTCCACACTGCACTATAATCTTTTCTGCAATAATATTTGGGGTGTAAGCACTGCCTGGAACTCATGAAGTTCTTTGGAACTTTGACGCATCCCAAATAAGAGAAAGGCTTTGAAAATCCGATCCTGGAAGTTGGTTTATCTCATATTATTAGACTTTGAGTCTAGATTAGGCTAATTAGATGTAGATGTAATCACTGATGTTTTTTTTATTCACTTGGTCTGTAATAAGCTTTGTAATGAACCTTGTAATAACTACTGGGGTATAGTGAAAGGGGATGGGATAGAATGCATGCCAATGAGGTAGATACCATGCCTATAGGGTGTATATTTTCTCAATTCTGCATTTTTCATGTAGATACCATGCCTATAGGGTGTATATTTTCTCAATTCTGCATTTTTCATATAGAAACCATGTCTATAGGATTAATACCCTAAATTCTGCATTTTTCATATAGAAACCATGTCTATGGGATTAATACCCTCAATTCTGCATTTTTCATATAGAAACCATGTCTATAGGATTAATACCCTCAATTCTGCATTTTCCACATAGAAACCATGTTCATAGATTAATACTTTCAAAATTATGCACTTTCACATAGAAGTCATGTCTATGGGATATTTATACTTTAAAACGCTGCATTCTTCACATAGATACCATGTTCATAGATTTTCTGCACTTCGTAATATACACCATGTCAATAAATCACTACTAAAATTTTGCACATCGCTTAGATAATATGCCTATAAGATTTTTCTGCATTTTTGCACGTGCATCTGCCATTAGGCAATTACACTTATAAGATCTAAAATAAACCAATCACATCAATGACTTGCTTAGAGGATCTCTGCATAACAAAATTTGTAACACCTAGAAAGCATGCATATAGGAGTAATCGATGAAAACTGAAACTGCCTATTCACCCTTTAAAATCAGTAGTAATTTGTTTAAGTGCTCGCAGAACTTATGGTACTGTAACTTTTAAATATTTTTTTGCAATCAGTTTGTCCTTACCCATCTTTGAATTAAAAGATATCATGCATATAAACCATGTTTAACACAGATAAATAATTAATCAACCATCAGTTTTCTACAACTGTATCTAAGCAAGACTAATTCGGACTCCCTATCTGCAAAATATGTGGTGGATCAATTCTTTCTACGCTTATTTTAATCAAGGACCTAAATAGTATATGTAAGACGTGCTAAACTATTCGTTTCTTTAAGTGAGGAGGCCTACTTGAGCCTTTAATTGCTTTATCTCCCCATTAATTGTATTATGTGTTTTTGATTGTCGCCTTAAAATTTTATCCTTTTAAACCTCTGAAAATCCAAGCTTCCTCCCTTTAGGATTAGTAGTCCTAAAAGCCTCCAGGACTGATAGGTGGGATGGGTAATAGTATATTGTAGGTAACGACACCATTTTGCGCTCAATACCTTAACGGGGTGGGAAGGGTAGACATGGAGATGATGATCACACGATAACACTATGTGTATGATTGGTTACCGGTGCTGTGTGGATGATCCATGTGCTTTATAAACCTAGGACCCCTTTCCTTTATGTAACTTAGTTCAATACCAATAAATTCTGTCTTTTCAACTACTTAAAACTCCTTTTCATTTTATTACATTATGCTGTCCAAATTTCCTTTCGTTCATGGCTTGACTAATTTTCTGCACTTAGACCCTCCCCCAACAAATTATAGATATCAACATGCTTATTTGTAACCCTTATATGTAAATTTATTTGTATACTTGTTTATATTAAAGTCACAACATAGCATGGTCGGGAACCACACTAGTGGATCTTAAGGGGTGCCTAACACCTTCCCCTCGAGATAATTTCTAGCCCTTATCCGATCTCTGGTTTTCAAATTCAAAACCCTTAGTGTCCTAATGCACTTAATCATTAGGTGGCGACTCTTCAATTCCAAAAAAACACAATTCCTAAACGGGAATAGAGTTGTCTTCCTGAATATCGTAAACTCGATTTTGCGAGAAAAAGGGTACGTTGACAGCATGGCGACTCTGCTGGGGATTCTTTAGGATTTTACCACTTCATGTTATATGTGACTTTACTGCTTCCTTTACTACTTTTATTAATACCCTTATTTGAAACTGACTTGTCTTTTTGTTTCTTTTTTCTTTAACGCTTTCATTTACTATTTCCTTCAATACCCTTGTAATTTTTTAGCAATTATTGCAATCATTATGAACTTGAAAATACGTGGCAATTTGTTTCATTTTTTGTAATTGCATTTTTCAACACCATACTTCACTCGTGCCAAACAAATACCATAGCAACGCTTGAGGAGTGGTTCCGCTTTTCCAATATTATTACCCCCTAAATTTGGCAAAGGCATATTTGCGGTAAAACTAGTCGATCAGCGGTGCAGTCGACGGTTTCGTGCCTTTCCCTCTTGAGTTGTCCGCTCAAGGGTACCGGTCTAGCACCCCATAGAAACCTTATTCTATTTAACTGTACATGCATCACTGTCAAACCTAGTCGAGTCAGTTATGTTATCCACATAATGACTCTTTAAGATAGCCTTATCCAAAGTCCACCGGGTTCCCCTGGGACCCAAACGGAGAACACCATACTCTGTACATTTATTTATAGAACTAAATGTTGTTTATGCCAATTATTGATTTAAATAGTCGAGTCCGGCAGGGGTAAGGGACTAACGCTTTGTTTTGCAGAAAATGAGGCACGAAATCCCCAGATTTAGCATGGTAACCAATATTCACCCGAGGTTGCTAAGATGGTAGGAGGACCTTCATTCTAGTGACCGAACTCTCGTCCGCAATTATTTGGGAAACTTACCCTCTCTTTTGGAAATTCAGCCGGACAACAAAATCATAGAGACTGCGACCTTATTCTGGGATAGTGATAGATTGGTATTTCAATTTGGGGACCTTGAAATGACCCCGCTGCTCGAGGAAATAGGAGGGTTAGCCGGTATTACTTGGGAGACTCCGGGTTCGCTCATGCCAGAAAACCGCAAGGGTAAAGGTTTCTTCAAAATGATGGGGTTGAAGAAAAACTCTAATTTTACTTTTTTGAAGGATACCTATATTCCCTTCGACTACCTGTACGAGAGGTACGGTCATAGAAAGTAATACCGTACCTATCCTGACGAATTCACCCTTACCTCATTGGGGCATATCCATAGGAGAGTTTCGTTTCCCATGTAGAAGGCTAGGATCCATACCAGACTAGCCATGGTAACCAAGACACTAATGGAGGGGATATAAGGGCAACCTTTCAGCATAGTGCCCATGATTGTTGCTGAGCTCTACCGAGCTTTGGAAAATTGTCAACGAGGGGCCGGTCATTTTGAGGGTTGCAACTTATTACTCCAACTATGGCTTATAGAACATCTCCAAAAGGGTCGATACCGTCAAGAGCTTCCGCGAAGGCCGTGGAATGACCATATAGCCTTTCACCATCCCAATAGAATGAACTATATGCCTGACATGTTTGCTCAGCCGGGGGATGCTTGAGGATGGGTAGAGTTGTTTGAAAACTTGAAAGAAGACAAGGTGCAATGGATGTTTGAATGTTTCCCCATTGGAGAGTTCATCATCCGCTCTCGGGATGCTCCATTCCTCAAACTCATTGGTTTGAGGGGAACTTATCCTTATGTCCCTCTCCGGGTCATGAGGCAGGCAGAGAGGAAGCAAGTCGTACCAAAGGTCGAGAAGATGAGTCATTTCAGGGCTGATTTCCAAGACGACGATAGCCCATACAAATGTCAAGCTCAACAAATGTGGAACAACAAGATCATCCTGGAAAAAGATTCCATAGAGCCTGACAGGCATCATGCTGGCTATACCTCATACTATCCACGTTGGCTGGAAAAAGATCATGCTGGGTTAGGACAACCCGGGTTTGTTCGAGGTCACAGGGTCATCGACGAAAGGGCTGAGATACAGGTTAAGTACAATCAGTTGCGCAAAAGTATCAGGGAGTAAGGGAGTGAGCATCAGGAAATTCAAGAAGCAAATCAAAAGTTGATCGAGGAATGGAAGGATATGGTTGTCAGAGCCAACAAGCTCCTAGGGTATTTGGAGCGAGGGTTAGTAGAGCTAGAAGGGAAGTTCATCCAGAGGATCGATAATTGCCAAAACGCCGAGGGAAATGAAGGGGGACATTTGGCTAGGGCTTATATGCTGCTGGGATTGCGTGAGCTGGTGATGCTGTTCGATAGAGCCAAAGATGCCGAGTTTGGGGAAGGTCCTTCTGGGACCAAATAGTTAGGAGTCTCTTTTCTTTTCACTTTGAAATATAATAAGGTCGATGGACATTAGTGACATTACTTTATGCAATTTTAGTGTCATTTTGGGATTCGTCTTATTTTTATCAATAAAATGAGGCATTTTGTATTATAAGTTCTCCAAATCAACTTGTCAATAGGCCTACCTCGGGCACAACGAGGCACCCAATTTAGGACACGAATTATATTCTTATGCTACGTGTTTAAATATTGCAATATTTTTCTAAGAATCCGTACTAACTTGTTACCTTTTTGTTGTTTTTACTTTTATTTTATTCCACTCCCTAAAATGTTAGTTCGTGCATTCGGGCATCGTCATCTTACTCCACAAGATCTAAGGGCCCTCCACCTTCTCCTCCTCCAAGTCCTATCAAGAACAGGGGCAAAGCAAAAATGAAATATTTGAACAACGTTAGAAAGGAGAACTCGGTTGAAAGGGTAGAGGTTCCCCATGGTGTTCAGGTATCCAAAGAAAGCGCAACTCAGCTCGAACAAAAGTTACTAAAATTTCAAGAAGAATTAGACCAAGTTCGTAACTTGGCAAGCTTGTCATTCTCTCTCACTACTCCAGACGTTAACTTTCCCAATGCTCAAGTACCTCCACAAAACATCCCAAAGCCGCAAAAACAGCCTGCTACTCATTGCAACACGTATCTCAACAACACTCCACTCCTCATCCCTGAACCATCAAATGATCATCCCCACCACACTCCCATATATGTGTAAACCCTGCCACAATACACTCAACCCATTACAAACACACCAGAGTCGGACAAAAAAGTCTCTCTCATCAAGAACTTGGCGGTCGAGCTCAAGAAATTGACTAGCCGGGTCCAGGGCGTGGAAGGAAACAAAGGCATTGAAGGGCTGAACTATGAGGATCTTTGCATCTAGCCGGACGTTGAACTTCTCGAGGGGTACAAAACTCCCAAGTTTGAAATGTTTGACGGCTCAGGGGATCCTAGAGTCCATCTGAAGACATATTGTGATAAACTGGTCGGTGTAGGAAGAGATGAAAAGATTTGCATGAAACTCTTCATGAGAAGTTTGAAACTGGGTGGGAATGGCGTCTGATTTCATGGACAGGTTCAGATTCAATGCTGAAAATGCACCAGATATCTTCTACATCCAGAATCTAAAAAACAAGCCCATAGAGACATTCCGCGAGTATGCTTCTCAATGGAGATCCGAGGTTGCTAAGGTCAGATCGGCCTTAGAGGAAGAACAGATGAACTGATTTTTCATCCGAGCTCAAGATCCGCAGTATTATGAGAGGTTAATGTTGATAGAGGACCAAAAATTCTTCGATATCATTAATCTAGGAGAAAGGATTGAGGAGGGAATTAAGAACGGTATGGTCACTAATTTTGAGGCACTGCAGGCTACCAACAAGGCCCTACAATCTGGTGGTGCGTCCAACAAAAAGGACGTGAGTGTTGTGATGGTTGCACAGCGAACCAAGTCCCTAGTAAAATACCAAGCCTACCCGGTACCCCCTCTCACATACCAGCCTATCCCCAACTACCAAACACCTCCACCCTCTTACCAAATTCCATCACCCGCTTACCAACCATCTCCCTCCCCCAAATATCAACCTACCTCACCAAGGTATTCTCAACATGCATCCGTCTATCAAGCCTATAATGCTCACTACCAATCACCTCCCGCCCGCCAAAATTTCCCCAGGCCACGTCCTAACTTTGACCGCAAATCTCCCAAGCAATACATCACCATCATCGAGCCAATCGACCAACTATTTGAAAGACTCAAAGCAGCCGGTTACGTCACCCCAATCCCCAGCATAACTCCAGATAATCCTTCCCAGTGGGTCAATCAAAATAAAACCTGTGCATACCATTCCGGAATGAAAGGACATACAATTGATGAGTGTCGGTCACTGAAAGACAAAATCCAAGCTCTAATTGACAACAAAATCACAGGGGCCAAGGAACCTGCTCCTAACGTTTGCAACAATCCCTTGCCTGGACATAGGGGTGGTGGTGTGCATATGATCAAAGTTGAAGATGATTGGGACCTCAAGGGGTCAATTGGATTAATTGCCGAAGGTGACGAGCCTAAGAAACCAACCGTTACACTGAACCCAATTGTAGTCCAGATCCAGCCCTCTGGGAATGCTGAGGTAAACATGTCCGTGCCTCTAGATCTTGAAACACCGTCATCCAAAAGGACAACAGAGCCAACTGAGGTGGAGTTTGGGTCTCCGAAAGTACCATTCGAAGTTTCTGTATTGCCACCCAAAATGAGAGTGCCCATTCCTGTAGCGATGTCAACCGTAACGCCATTCCATACACAGGCCATACCTTGGGATTACACCGCCAAGGCAATAAGGAAAGGAAAGACTAGGTCCGAAGAAGCAATTGCAGCATAGGGTATGACCAGGACTGGCAGAATTTATACTCTAGAGCACTTAGTAGAATCAAGTAAGCAGGCCTCTAGACGGCCTATTGAAACTGGGCCTGATGATCTCTGGCGGAAGATACAGGTAAAAGAATACTCAGTTGTTGATCAATTAAATAAAACACCAGAGTAGATCTCCATTCTAGCTCTACTGCAAAGCTCCGAGACACACAAGAATGCCCTGATGAAGATACTAAGCGAGGCGTACGTACCCAGCAATATAACTGGAGGGGAGATGGCAAACATGGTTGGGCAGGTATTGGAGAGTCATAAGATCACTTTCCACGAGGATGAGTTTCCTCCTGAAGGTTTAGGCCATAACAAAGCGCTGCACATCACTGTACAATGCGAGGACTATTTCATCACCAGGACTTTGATTGACGGAGGGTCCAGCCTTAACATTTGTCCACTGGTGACTGTCACACCTCCTTTTTGCACGCTACTCCAAGGGATAAACGTACAAGAGAGTTTTTCCACTTTAAGTGACATTATTCGAATTGGGATTATTTATTCTTTTCCGAGTCGCCACTTGGGAAAGATTTGGCTTTTGGTGTCCGACGTCACTGGTTCATCTTGAATCCCAAATCGAGGAAATTTTAGACTTTCTAAATGAAGTCTGCGAACCAGAAATTCTAAGTAAGGAATTCTGTTGACCCGAGGGAAGGTGTTAGG
>MU717560.1:99248-124340 GCA_026770625.1 Nicotiana glauca | reverse complement strand
TTCAAATTCAAGTCCGGATTCAAACAAGAGGGGAGAACCTCTTAATTTGAATCCGCTACCTAACTCGAAAGCCCGAATTTATATTACAAATTAACCCCTATATTCCTTGTATGATTTTAAAGGACTTTTGGCTTCTAGTATTTTTGGGCCTTGAAAGTTTAGTCCAGGCCTGTAACGTGAAGTTGCCCGGCAACTGGGCTTCAGTAAAATTCATTTAAATCAGGCCTGTAACGTGAAGCCCAAACAATATAACTCAAAGTCCAACTCTTATCTAATTAGTGGTGGAATTCTTAGTGTTAACTGACTGTGGATTTAATTCATATGACTACTAGTTTGGACCAACCAAATAGTGGGAATAGAATTGATAGCTCATTTGCTAAATCTATATTATGCTTGAGGCCTAATTTTGTTTGCTTGAATAATATGCCAAAACAAGAATGAAATTGAACCATTTTTACATCCTAACTGATGTTTACTTATACTATTTGAGTTTTAACAAAAAGCCAGCAAACACGACATATTTAGGTACAAACTTTATTGAAACAATTAGTACAATTATTAACAAGAAATCCAAGTCCAAAATCTGATTAACTATTAACTAAAAATAAAAAAAATAAAAACAATTAATCAAATTAATTCATTTCCTTTTCAATTAATGTAACATATTCAAATTAAGCTTAAACAAACCAAATTAAGATAAAGTTTTAAACTCATAAAGTAACACAAAAATCATATGGCATTCATAATTATCAAAGAAACAAGAATACAGAGAAAATCTCAAGCAATCACGATTTTCGATTCACAAGATCTCCAACTCCAATTACAGCGTGAATTGAGCATCTGTTTCGCAAAAGACTAGAAATCGGAAACAGCGAACAAGGCAACCTCTCGAACCGAAACCCACTGATTCGATTGACTCGACGGTGAGGAGGGGATGAAGAAGACCAGAATATGGGGGGTCGTTTTGGCTGCCCAGTGTATATCGTTTGTATATCGAATGTATATTGGGTATAACACGTATATATCGAATGTATATCCAATGTATACAAAGTGTATACAACTCTTTCTTCTCGCTCCCTCAGGGTAGATTTCTCGTTCTCTCTCTTATTTCTCCCCCAACCCCGTTTTTTTCTGTCTCTTCTCCCAAAATCCCAGATCACTCTCCCTCCCTCCCTCTTTATGCGTTTGTGAGTGTGTATGTTTATAGCAAAAGAAAGGAAAAGGTCCTATCTTGAATGTCCAGTCACGATTTCACCCCCAATTTTGTGCTCTATTTCTTTAGTGTGTGTGGCTTCTATTAGTGAACTTTTCTTTTTAAGAATGAGTCGGGAGTTTAGGTGGGGAACATGAGTGGAAGAGAGTGGGAGGTAGTGGAGAGAGTGGGAGGTAGCTGAGAGAGTAGGGGAAGTGGGTGAAGTGGGAAGTTAGTGTGAAAAGTGGGAAAAATTCAAATATGGTCAAAAATTAGTTGCTAATAGCTGCCCCTCTTTGCTCGGAAACACGAAGAGTTTTCGGGCAAAGATAAATTGAACCATGTGACTAATTTTTGACCATATCGTTATTCAAAAGAGGAAGAAAAATAAATAAAAATTGCAACTGAGTCCTGGTTTTGGACAGCTTACATATCCCGGGTTATAAGGGAATCAGGTCAGGTGTAGTTCAGAAGTGAATGAGGCGATGGAGTGTCGAGTTTGAAAGCTGAGCGAGGTGTCGTTGTGTCGAGGTTCCAATCTGCGGTCCCGTTATTACATCAGAATCAAAATGAAAAAGACTAACTAAGCCTATCAGCTACGAGTTACAAGATTCCTATCTATGATTCTCTTGAAACTTGATCTCGAGTCTTCGCTGATTTCGTTGTGGACTCAGAGATGAATCTTGATGCTTGCAAATTTTAGGTGCTTGTTTCTTTCTGCAGCATTGAGTAAAACAGGATTGGCGGGGCTTGTGACTTCAAACAGATTTCGAGCAATCCGCACCTTTGTTTGCTCTAATATTCGAGCTCATTTCTTTTTATTCTTTTCTTCTTCTCTTTATTCTGGATTGAGACTCATTTCGTAGGTCATCTTGAATCCTGTGCCACGAGGTCAAACCTGCTTAGACACCAAAACAAAACAAACAAACGAAATTTTTCTGCCCCAGTTTTGCTAGGAAAATTTTGTGAGTTATCTGCAATAAAAATTTGTGGAATCTTTGAGAGGATTGGAAACCCCATGTCTAAAAGTGCCACTCAGGGATTGTGGCCCTAATGTTTGCAAAAGGAGAAACGCTCAACTCAGGGATTGGAGCCTTAATGTTGTCTAAAAGGAAAAACGCTCAACTCATGGATTGGAGCCCTAATGTTGGCTAAAGGAAAAAACGCTCAACTCAGGGATTGGAGCCATAATGTTGGCTAAAGGAAAACGCTCAACTCAGGGATTGGAGCCCTAATGTTGGTTAAGGAAAAAGTGCTCAACTCAGGGATTGGAGCCCTCATGTTGGCTAGGAAAGCTGCTCAACTTAGGGATTGGAGCCCTATTGCCGGCTAAGAAAAAATGCTCAATTCAGGGATTGGAGCCCTAATATTGGCTAAGGAAAAAACGCACAACTCAGGGATTGGAGCCCTAATGTCGGCTAGGAAAGTTGCTCAACTCAGGGTTTGGAGCCCTAATGTTGGATAAAGGAAGTCGCTCAACTCAGGGATTGGAGCCCTAGTGCCGGCTAAGAAAAAATGCTCAATTCAGGGATTGGAGCCCTAATATTGGCTAAGGAAAATGCTCAACTCAGGATTGGATCCCTAATATTGGCTAAGGAAAACGCTCAACTCAGGGATTGGAGCCCTAATGTCGTCTTAAGAAAAAAGTGCTCAACTCAGGGATTGGAGCCCTAATGTTGGCTAGGAAAGTCGCTCAACTCAGGGATTGAAGCCCTAATGTTGGCTAAAGGAAGTCGCTCAACTCAGGGATTGGAGCCCTAATGCCGGCTAAGAAAAAACGCTCAATTCAGGGATTGGAGCCCTAATATTGGCTAAGGAAAACGCTCAACTCAGGGATTGAAGCACTAATGTCGGCTAAAGGAAAAAGTGCTCAACTCAGGGATTGGAGCCCTAATGTTGGTTAGGAAAGTCGCTCAACTCAGGGATTGGAGCCCTAATGTTGGCTAAAGGAAAAACGCTCAACTCAGGGATTGGAGCCCTAATGTTGGCTAAAGGCGACTAGGGGATGGAGGCCCTATGTCTAAAAGGTGCAACTCAGGGATTGGAGCCCTAATGTTGTCAAAAGGATAAAAGATTGATTTTGGGGATTCTAAACTAACCCCTTTTTTTTTGCTTTTTCTTCATCATTTTTTTTAATTAAAAAAATGCAGGAAAGAATTAGGAGGAAACTTCCCTTTTGGGTTGATTCCTTGCCGCAAAGCTGTTTCTAGCACTTGCGCGTTTCTTTTCCTTTTTGGTTGCACCTGCTTCTTGCACGGTTGCTTGGATTGCACCTGCATCAATTTTTCAAACAAATAACAATTGTTAGTTTGAAACGGTGGTTGGTTTTCTGGCCTTGATTGTTTTTGATCACTTGATCTCGGCCTAGCTTCTTTGACAAAGATCTCAATTGCAACTACTTATTTCCCGGGGACCAATTTCATTTCAGGCCTTGAGAACCTCTGGTTTTTTTCTGATTTTGCCATGACAGTTGGTCGGTGGAACTCAACCTTTTCGACTTTATTTTGCCTTCGTAGGCCTTTCCCTTCTTTTTTTTTCCGAAGCATTGGGGAACTTTTGGCTCCTCAAACTTTGCTGGAATGGCTAGTTACGTGGGACTTAACCCTTTCCAACTTTGTTTCGCCTTCGTAGGCCTTTTATTTCTTACTTCTTTCTTCCAACTTCAAATTCAAAGCATTGGGGGTACCTTGACTTTTCAAAACTTTGCCGAGATGGTTGGACACGTGGGACTCAACCTTTTCAACTTCATTTGCCTTTATAGGCACTTCGATTTGATTTTCTCCTTCCAAGAGTTTTCAATTCCGGAGCATCGGCTACCATGGCCAGTCGAGGTCGGCTTGATGCACCTGCTGAGGCTGGGTGTTTTTGCACATTTGCTCGTGTCAAATGAGAACCCTGTAAATCAGTCTTACCATCCTTTCTTTGTCTTAGTTTTGGAACAGAGTTAGACCAAAAGGGATTCAAAGAAAATAAACAAGGGAATGGAGAATGAGTTTAAACAAGATGTGTCCCTTTCGGCGAAAGGAAAGAAGGACTTATCTGGAGTACATGCGGACTTCAACGAACATGACATGCCTTTTGGACTGGATGCCTGATCTGTGTAAACCGTCCGACTCTCAGAAATTCATCACAACTTTGCTTCAAAATTCGAGAAACCTTGCCAGGACTTTGTCGGCACCGATGGCTGTGAGGATCCTCTTTTCGATCAGGGGCACCCTTTGCGAGTATTCACGAGCTGACCTTTCTCATTTCTCTACTTATCATCGCCTTATAGTGCCCGTGTGGGTTTTCACCAATAAGACTCTCTCATTTTATTTCTTATTTTTTTCTTCATTTTTTGACTGTATCGGACCCAAGTAGTTGTATTCTCTAATACTTGAACATTCTCACCGATTGATCGGAAGGACCTGAATAGGGTTTGGGTAAAAAGGATTTGGATTGAGTTACAACTTTGGAACCTTTTGGGCGGGATCATCGCCAAACCATTATAACTTTTGCCCCAGTTTCACTTTTGGGGGACTTTGGGATTTTTGTTTTAGTGTGATTGAACCCCAGAGAGAGGCTGCCTACGTATCCTTTCGGAATCAAGTCAAACGTAGTTCAGGAAACTCCGTTTTTTTCTTTTCTTTTCCTTTTCCTTTTCCACTTTTTTTCCTTCATTATTTTCTCATTTTTTCGTTTTCTTTGTCTTTTCTTCCTTTTTTTTCCGTATCTTTTTTTTCAATAGTACTTCCAGGTTCCAAAGAGGGTAATCAAAGAAGAGTAACCAGCTCAAATGGATTTGCAAAGGATTGATAGTGTTTGGGTAGCGAGAATGAAAGCCTTCGTCATCCCAACCGGAGAATATTAGAACTATATGGAAGATCCAATATAGTACCTTTTGGTTGCATTTGCATGGGCAGTTATTTCAGGGACATTTCTTTCGATGTGTCCCAAGTACAACACACTCTTTTGGGAGTACTCTTGTTGTAATGTATGGACCTTTTCCAATACTGGAGATAATTTTTCTTCAGTTGTTCCAACTCTTTGTCTTATTTCCTTAAACTTTATCCTCTTTGCATTCTGGCTCTTGACTCATTATTTCGAGGTCTGACAACTTTCAGGATCCGGGCATGAAGTATGCAAGCATGTCATGTTATTGAAATCTGCATTTAACAGAACTGAAAAGAGAATAAGAAAAATAACAAGATTAAGAAAAGAGGTATTCCTGAACAATGAAATATTAATTTCATTTAAAAAAAATTGATTTTTTATTTTTTATTTTTTTAATTTTTAATTTTAATTTTGTTTATTCAGTTTTGAAGATAGAAGGGTTTACTTTGGAAAGTAAGACAATAAATTAAAATATCCGGATCACACCCTGAGATAATCCAGATGCAGAAAGAATAGCAAGACTGGCTAACGAGACTCCCGTATGATGGGGAACTTTCGTGCTTGGTGACCATTTTGTGGCTTTCTTTCTGTCTCGGCAATTGCTACAATGGCCTTCAGTGTCGGATCACATTCCTCAGCTTCACAAATCATTCCGACCATAAGTCCTTTCAGTATGTACCTCTTTCCTTTTATTTTATTTTATATATTTTTAATATATTTTTTTTCACTCTTTTTTTTCACTTTTGTGTTTTTTTTGTTTCTGCCGCTCCTTTATTTTTGCACTCTCTTTTCTCTTTTTTTTGGTTTGTTTTTGTTGCTCTTTTATTTTTTTGTCGCTCTCTTTTCTTTTTTTTTCTTTTTTTTTGTCACTCTTTTTTTCACATTATTTTTCTCTTAGTTTATTTATGACTATGATCGAATCCGATGGGAATTGCCTACGTATCATGACCCCGCATGAATCTGATTTTGCGTAGTTCAGAAAATGGAAGGTAAACAACAATGAAACATTTTTTTTTTGGAATTTTCAACCTTCATAATAAAATTGACTGGGTTTCAAAGGTTTAAAGATGACCTATAAACTTGAAAATCAAATAACCCACACATTCTAATCAAAAGAATTACAAACCCAAAAACAAACGGCCAGCTCCCTTTCCCTGTTTGCCAATTTCAACCAAATGGCTATTTTTGCAAACGTGGCCCCTTCCCAATTTCTCATGAATTTTGAGGCTAGGGAGGATCTATTTTATGATATTTTTACAAACTTGTCCGTTTTTTTACAAAAATAGCCTTTCGACAACTGAAAGATACTCTAAGGCTATCTCGGCAAGAACGGTTCAATACACTGTCGAAGCTGGCTCGGCTTATTTTGACCAAAAATCACAACGGCATTCACTTGCCTACTGACTTTTTTTTTTTCTTGTTTTTCAAATTAAAACAAAAGACCTGGTCTTGCAAACAAGGCCTTTCAGCACTTCGGGGACGAAGATTTTAAGGATGTGTGGGTCAACCGGCCAAAATCTAAAAAATAACCCAAATGTGGCTGTTTATGCAAAGTCAGCCTTCCGGCGTCCCTTTCGGGAACATTCGGCTATTTTTGACAAAACGACATCACCCGACTTATTCATGACGAAAATATTAATTTTGACATTTTTTGGCGATTTTTGCAAAAGGGGAGGTTGGACCCGATGAGGGTTGCCTACGTATCTCACATCTGGTGAGAATCAAACCAGCGTAGTTCGGGCAGATTGGGAATAAAACGAATAGGCTAACTTTTTTTTTTTGGATTTGTTTTTGAAAGAAATGCTTTAAAAGAAGAAAGGAAATATTTTTTTGATATTTTTTTTACTTTGATTTTTGTTTTACTTTTTTTTTTAAAGAAAGACTTCTAAAAAAATTTCATCGGCTTTTGATTTGAACTTTGGAATTTTAGAAGTAAAAAGAAAAATATTTTGTTTGAATTTTCATTCGTTTTCCCTTTTTGTAAATAAGAAAGAAAATATTTTCTTTGAATTTTGGATGTCGCCTCTTAATTTTCGAAAGATGGACTTTTAAGAAAATATTTTTGGATTTCTGAGTTTTTGTTTATTTACAAAAGTACTTCTAAAGAGAAGCAAAAATATTTTTTTGGCGTTCAATTGTTTTTCAATTTTTATTTTTATTGACATTTACAAAAGAAAGATATCTAAAGAGTATTTTTTTTTTTTGATTTTTGTTTGTGATTTTTTTTTTTTTTGGAAAAATACTTCAAAAATGAAGGAAACCCGTATTTTTAGATTTTGATTTTTATTGATTTTTCGGATGAAAGACATTAGAAAGAAAGAAATAATTTTTTTTTTTTGAGTTTAAAAAGTACTTTTTTTCCTAAGGAAAGATTTTTAAAGAAGGAAGTAAAAGAAAATATTTTTTGGATTTTTTGAAAAATTGGGGTTAGAACCGATGAGGTTTGCCTACGTATCTCACATCCGATGAGAATTAGACCCGCGTAGTTCGGTAGGATAAGACGAACTATTTTTTGAAAACAAGCTTTTTCTTTTTCTTTTCAACAACGTATTTTCCGACCAAATAATTTGAAAACAAAAAGAATAAAATGAAGATTTTTTTTTAAATGATAATTTTTTTTTCGATTTTCTCAAAATTTTGGCAGAGTTTCGACAGTATTTGGGCACCGGTATGCTATTAACTCTCTACACTGCTATTTCTCTTCTCTCTTTTTTCAATACTTAAAAGCCGGTCAGCATGCAAGTCTGAAGCAAATAAATGCGTAAAACAAACACGATGCAGTAGGATGGTCCTTTTTCATTTCGGGTTACCTGTCCTAGAGGGACCCAACACTTGTGTTGAGTCTCTTAAGTCAAATGCAATGTGATGCAAATAAGCGTTCCTACTAGGGATCCAGCATGAAGTCAAGTTATTCTAGGTTCAAAAACCTAGGCAAGTGTTCTAGACCGTGTACCCGAGCGGAAAAATCGAGTCGAGGAGGGGGCTACGTACCGGGAACTCGCGGGATCGTCCGGCTTTGTAACTTGTCCGACCTCTTTCTTATTTTAGGGTAAGACACTAACAGAATAGGGAGTCTCAACCAGTAAGCAACATCCCCTGAGGTGAGAAGAGAAGGGTTTCGGCACAGTTTATATATACAGTCCAAATAATATCAAAGCGGTAAAATATTTAGCATGAAAACATGTAGGAAAATCAGATAAAGCCAAACATAACAGTTATTCTAAGCTCGAATTCTTAAACCCTGAACTAAAGTTCTGGGTTTGTATCCCCAGCGGAGTCACCATGACTGTCACACCTCCTTTTTGCACGCTACCCCGAGGGATAAACGTACAAGAGAGTTTTTCCACTTTAAGTGACATTATTCGAATTGGGATTATTTATTCTTTTTAGAGTCGCCACTTGGGAAAGGTTTGGCTTTTGGTGTCCCAACTCACTGGTTCATCTTGAATCCCAAATCGAGGAAATTTTTGACTTTCCAAATGAAGTCTGTGAACCAGAAATTCTAAGTAAGGAATTCTGTTGACCCGAGGGAAGGTGTTAGGCACCCCCGGATCCCGTGGTTCTAGCACGGTCGCTTAAACTATTATAAATGGCTTGATATCTGATTTTAATACATGTTATCCTATAGTGCAATTTTAAAGATCATTTACCGCTTTATTATTATTTTTTATGAGAATTGCGACGTCGTGAAAATACATCTCGAACCACGTCACATCAATGTACCCATGGCTATTGACATATTTCGACTCCGTCGAGATTTGGATTTGGTTCACATAAATGTGCACACCCGAGTTTAGGGAGGTAATGTTATTAAAATAGACGCCTAAAGAGTCTAACGCGTTATTATTTTGGGGAAGGCTGTGCAGTTCGCTAAACGACCCATCCTGAATTCCAAATGTTTTATTTTAACCATTTATTGAGGGCCCCGCAATTCATGCATTTTTGTTTGGAGAGGCTCACCTCAATTTATTATTTAAAGATCAACCAAAAGCGAGCTATGGTTTTCTATTTATGTTTCATCTCTAAAAAGGCCTAATTAATTTACATTTAAAGTCCGGAGTTCAAATTCAAGTCCGGATTCAAACAAGAGGGGAGAACCTCTTAATTTGAATCCGCTACCTAACTCGAAAGCCCGAATTTATATTACAAATTAACCCCTATATTCCTAGTATGATTTTAAAGGACTTTTGGCTTCTAGTATTTTTGGGCCTTGAAAGTTTAGCCCAGGCCTGTAACGTGAAGTTGCCCGACAACTGGGCTTCAGTAAAATTCATTTAAATCAGGCATGTAACGTGAATCCCAAATAATATAACTCAAGGTCCAACTCCTATCTAATTAGTGGTGGAATTCTTAGTGTTAACTGACTGTGGATTTAATTCATATGACTACTAGTCTGGACCAACCAAATAGTGGGAATAGAATTGATAGCTCATCTGCTAAATCTATATTGTGCTTGAGGCATGATTTTGTTTGCTTGAATAATATGCCAAAACAAGAATGAAATTGAAACATTTTTACATTCTAACTGATGTTTACTTATACTATTTGAGTTTCAACAAAAAGCCAGCAAACATGACATATTTAGGTACAAACTTTATTGAAACAGTTAGTACAATTATGAACAAGAAATCCAAGTCCAAAATCAGATTAACTATTAAATAAAAAAAAAATAAAACAATTAATCAAATTAATTCATTTCCTTTTCAATTAATGTAACATATTCAAATTAAGCATAAACAAACCAAATTAAGAGAAAGTTTTAAACTCATAAAATAACACAACAATCATATGGCAGTCATAATTATCAAAGAAACAAGAATACAGAGAAAACCTCAAGCAATCACGATTTTCGATTAACAAGATCTCCAATTCCAATTACAGCGTGAATTGAGCATTTGTTTCGGAAAAGACTAGAAATCAGAAACAGCGAACAAGGCAACCTCTCGAACCGAAACCCACTGATTCGATTGACTCGGCGGTGAGGAGGGGATGAAGAAGACCAGAATATGGGGGGGCGTTTTGGCTGCCTAGTGTATATTGTTTGTATATCGAATGTATATTGGATATACCCCGTATATATCGAATGTATATCCAATGTATACAGAGTGTATACAGCTCTTTCCTCTCGCTCCCTCGGGGTAGATTTCTCGTTCTCTCTCTTATTTCTCCCCCAACCCCGTTTTTTTTTCTGTATCCTCTCCCAAAATCCCAGATCACTCTCCCTCCCTCCCTCCCTCTTTATGCGTTTGTGAGTGTGTATGTTTATAGAAAAAGAAAGGAAAAGGTCCTATCTTGAATGTCCAGTCATGATTTCACCCCTAATTTTGTGCTCTATTCCTTTAGTGTGTGTGGCTGCTATTAATGAACTTTTCTTTTTAAGAATGAGTGGGGAGTTTAGGTGGGGAACATGAGTGGAAGAGAGTGGGAGGTAGTGGAGAGAGTGGGGGAAGTGGGTCAAGTGGGAAGTTAGTGTGAAAAGTGGGGAAAAACTAAAATATGGTCAAAAATTAGGTGTTAACAGTGACCATCAGAACATTAGGGAAAAGTCTGCATAAAATCAAGGATGGGAATATCAACGTCAAAGCTTTTGATGGCTCTCAAAGGTCCACTATTGGGGAGATCAGTCTATGTTTTCAAATGGGACCAACTTGGTTCGATGTTGATTTTCAAGTAATAGACATCCTGGCATCATACAACTTGCTATTGGGATGACCTTGGATCCACGCCACTGGAGCCGTAGCCTCAATCTTACACCAGGCAATGAAGTTCGACTGGAATCACCAAGAGGTAATTATTCATGGTGACGGGAGTAACCCCATATACAGTCTCCAAACCACCCCAGCAATTGAAGGAAGAAGGAAACTAGGAGGAGAAACCTACCACCAGATCAAGTGACTCAACGCCGTGGACAAAGATAAGTGGTGGGATAACAAGATAGAGAGTATACTAAACTGGAGCGGGTATGAACCTGGCAAAGGGCTCGGCAAGAACCTCCAGGGAATCACCAAGCCTATCAAACTGAAGAAGCATGGCACCACTTTTGGGTTAGGGTATGGATACACTTGGCAAGAATTCAAGAACTGGTCGCCACCATGGCGCGACCCTTACTATCCGCTGGAGAACCCGATACCCCGTCTGGAATAAACTTTCCCGCCAGCTGACATCATGTATGGGTCAGAGGAAGATAAAACAATGGTAGCAATGAAGAACCTATTTTTGGAAGATGACGATATGGACTGTCACGTCATTCTCGAGGAGGAAGGGGAGGAAGGCCCTTCCATACAGGCGCTGAACTGAGGAGAGCGCCTCAACAATTGGTCCATCAGAACTACCAGGGCCTAGAGAGCCTCGGGGTAGCAAGGCTGAACAAAGCACTATAAATCATCTTTTACTTTTTCATTAGTTGATTTCCCTTCAGTATTATCTTTAAATTTTGAAAAGAGCTCCGATGTTCAAAACTATTTTGGCATTTATCAAAGCATTTCGGTTTCTTATATACGTCTCGCTCTTATTATTTCTTTTATCTGCCATTTACTTTACTTTAGACATCATTACTATTACTTTTCTTGGTGAACTGACGAAGGTGATATGAGATGAGGTAACGCAACAAACGGATATAGATTCATAAGAGGTCGTTAAAGAGGTTGAGGACTTTGAGAATAGACCTAAGTCTAACCTGGATGAGACTGAGGTCGTCAACCTAGGGAATACAGAGAATGTCAAGGAAACGCGCATCAGTGTTCACCTATCACCGTCAGAAAAGGAAGAGTACATAGAGTTCTTAAAAGAATATGAGGACATATTAGCCTGGTCATATGATGATATGACCGGTATCAGTACATCTATTGTAGCTCACAAACTGCCAACAGAACCGACATGTCCGCCGGTAAAACAGAAACTCAGAAATTTCAAACCAGACATGAGTTTGAAAATCAAGGAAGAAGTTACCAAACAAGTCAAAGCTAAGGTTCTCAGGGTAGTGGAGTACCCGACATGGTTAGACAACATTGTGCCAGTACCAAAGAAGGACGGGAATGTCAGAATCTGTATCGACTACCGGGACCTCAATCGGGCCAGTACGAAAGATGACTTCCCCTTGCCGAACATACACATTCTGACTGATAACTATGCCAAGCACGAGCTGCAATCATTCATCAATTATTTTGCCGGGTACCATCAGGTATGGATAGACGAAGAAGATGCGGAAAAAATGGCGTTCATTATGCCGTGGGGAATATATTGTTATAAGATGATGTCGTTTGGGTTAAAGAATGATGGGGCCACCTACATGAGGGCCATGAATACTGTTTTCCAAGACATGATACACAAAGAGATTGAGGTGTATGTAGACGATGTCATCATCAAATCCAAGAGAGCCACTAACCACATGGAGGATTTAAGGAAGTTCTTCAACACATTGAGAAGGTACAACTTGAAACTGAATCCTGCCAAATATGCATTCGGGGTTCCTGCCGAAAAACTGCTTGGGTTCATTATAAGTTGACGGCTAATAGAACTCGATCCATCAAAAGTCAAAGCCATTCAAGAATTACCATATCCAAAGAACAAGAAAGAGGTTATGAGTTTCTTGGGGAGACGCAACTGCATCAGCCGGTTCATAACCCAGTCCACCATCATTTGCGAACCAATCTTTAAGATGTTGAAGAAAGACGCCGCCACTAAATGGATTGATGATTGCCAAAAGGCCTTCAACAGAATCAAGGAATACCTATCAACGCTACCAGTCCTAGTCCCGCCCGAACCAGGTAGACCACTATTGCTCTACCTTGCAGTGCTGGATGGAGCATTCAGCTGTGTTTTAGGACAACATGATGAAACGGGGAAAAAGGAGCAAGCCATCTACTATATCAGCAAGAAGTTCACCCCGTACGAGGCCCGGTATTCCCTTCTAGAACGCATGTGTGGTGCTCTGACTTGGGTGGCTTAGAAGTTGAGACATTATTTCTGTGCTTACACCACTTATCTCATATCAAGGATGGATCTGCTAAAGTACATCTTTTAGAAGACCATGCCCACGGGCAAGTTATCCAAATGGCAAATCTTGCTGAGTGAATCTGATATTGTCTACATGACCCAGAAAGCAATCAAACGACAAGCACTGGCAGATAATCTTGCCGAAAATCTCGTGGATGGATAATACAAGCCTCTAAAGACGTATTTTCCTGATGAAGAGGTCTCTTTCATAGGTGAAGATATCGTAGAATCCTATGATGGCTGGAGAATGTTCTTCGACGGAGCAGCAAACTTCAAAGGAGTTGGCATAGGAGCAGTTCTGGTATTGGAAACATGTTAGCATTATCCAGTATTTTCCAAACTCAGATTCCCGTGCACCAACAGTATGACCGAGTACGAAGCCTGCATCTTAGGGCTCATGCTGGCCATTGATATGAACATTCAGGAGTTACTAGTGATCGGGGATTCGGACTTGCTCATACATCAAGTTCAAAAAGAATAGGCAACCAAGAACTCCAAAATACTCCCATGTTTGCATCATGTACATGAGTTGAGGAAGAGGTTTACAAAGACAGAATTCCGGCATGTCCCCAGAGTCCATAATGAGTTCGCCGATGCATTGGCCACTCTATCATCCATGATTCAACATTCGGATAATAACTTCATTGATCCCATCCCAGTAAGAATCCAGGATCAAATCGCCTACTGTGCTCACGTCGAGGAAGAAGCAGACGGAAAACCATGGTTCCATGACATTAAGAAATATTTGTCAACAGGAGAGTATCCAGAACTTGCAAACACTACTTAAAAGAACACACTGTGGAGGTTATCCAGTCACTTCTTTCACAACGGATGAATCCTGTATAGGAGGACTCCCGATTTGGGATTACTAAGGTGTGTCGAAGAAAAGGAAGCATCCAGGTTGTTGGAGGAGGTTCATGCAGGGACCTATGGCCCGCACATGAATGGTTTCGTCTTAGCCAAGAAAATACTCAGAGTTGATTATTTTTGGATGACTATGAAGACAGACTGTATCCAGTATGTTCAGAAATGCCATCGTTTCCAGATTCATGTAGACATGATAAAGGTGCCTCCTAAAGAGCTTAATTCAACAAGCTCACCATGGTTGTTCGTCGCTTGGGGGATGAATGTCATTGGACCTATCAAGCATGCCGCATCAAACGGGCATAAGTTCATTCTAGTGGCAATTGATTATTTCACCAAATGGGTTGAAGCAGCATCGTATAAGGAAGTAACCAAGAAGGTTGTGGCAGACTTTGTTCGTGACCATATCATTTGCCGATTTGGTGTCCCTGAGTCAATCATCACCGATAATGGTTCAAATCTCAACAACGATCTGATGAAAGCGATGTGTGAAACCTTCAAGATCAAGCACAAGAATTCTACAGCCTACAGACCTCAGATGAATGGAGCTGTAGAAGCATCCAACAAGAACATAAAAAAGATACTAAGGAAAATGATAGAAAAGCACAAGCAATGGCATGAGAAGCTATCATATTCTCTATTGGGATACCGTACCACCGTCGGCACATCAACTGGGGCGACTCCTTATATGTTGGTTTATGGTATGGAGGCAGTCATCCCAGCCAAAGTGGAGATTCCCTCCTTGAGAGTTATGCAGGAAGCAGAACTTGAAGATGCAGAATGGGCAAAGAGTCGCTACGAGCAATAAGACCTTATAGACGGAAAAAGACTGAATGCAGTTTGCCATGGTTAGCTTTATGAGAATAGAATGACTAGAGCTTTAAACAAGAGAGTTAGGCCAAGACAGTTCACGCCAGGGCAGTTAGTACTGAAGAAGATTTTTCCACACCAAGACGAAGACAAAGGAAAATTTTCTCCCAACCAGCAAGGCCCGTACATGGTTCACCGGGTTCTAACCGGAGGAGCCCTCATACTCGCAGAAATGGACGGAGAAGTTTGGCCAAAGTCGATCAATTTAGATGCAATGAGGCGATACTATATGTAACCATTATGATTCCTTTATGATGTAATTTGAACTACGCCTGACCTGATTCCCGTTTATGAGGGGATACGTAGGCAGCCCTATGGGTTTGGTCACAATTCAACAAAATCTTCATTCCCCCTCGACATTTGAAACTGGGGCAGAATTTTGAGGGGGACCCTCAAAATTCCAAAGTTGATCTTCTCCAATCATTACAAGCAGCCGTCAGAGGCACCAGCCTGGTAAACTGGGGCAGAATTTTGAGGAGGACCCTTAAAATTCTAGAGCAAAAGAGGTTGCAATATCTTGAACCATGTCGCAATCGTCGGTCCTTCTAAAAAGAAAATCATTTTTTGTTTGTTATATATTACCTATTTACATCGTATTTTAAATTATATTACCAAATCATGAATGGATACTATCAGAACTATTTTGTTAGCAATGCTACCCCAATGAAAGCAAGAGTCGAGAAGGACGAGTGCAGCCCGTGGGAAAACGAACTAACCTTCCCCTTTGACAAAACTCACAATATTTCTTTAAATGCAGTCACCCCAAAACATAGAATCATCGGATACAATTACAAACTCACACTTTTCAGGAATACAATTCTCAGGATCATCGCCCATTTTCTGAGTGCTATTCGCACGCAACATCCCCAACATCCACAAGGACGATTAACTGTCAGCTATCACCTCTCAGATAAGAGATTTTGTTACTCTTCACCTTTATTTATTGCATTTCATAAGGCTACCTTTCTGCCTTCCGAGACTAAGCACTGTCTCCATCCTGCATTTTCTTGCATTTTATAAGGCTACCTTTCTGCCTTCCGAGACTAAGCTCTGTCTCCATCTTGCATTTTCTTGCATTGCATAAGGCTACCTTTCTGCCTTCCGAGACTAACCACTATCTCCATCCTGTATTTTCTTGCATTGCATAAGGCTACCTTTCTGCCTTCCGAGACTAAGCACCGTCTCCATCCTGCATTTTCTTACATTGTACAAGGCTACCTTTCTGCCTTCTGAGACTAAGCACTGTCTCCATCCTGCATTTTCTTGCATTGCATAAGGCTACCTTTCTCCCTTCCGAGACTAAGCTCTGTCTCCATCTTGCATTTTCTTGCATTGCATAAGGCTACCTTTCTGCCTTCCGAGACTACCATTGTCTCCATCCTGCATTTTCTTGCATTGCATAAGACTACCTTTTTGCCTTCCGAGACTAAGCACTGTCTCCATCCTGCATTTTCTTACAGTGCATAAGGCTACCTTTCTGCCTTCCGAGACTAAGCACTGTCTCCATCCTGCATTTTCTTGCATTGCATAAGGCTACCTTTCTGTCTTCAGAGACTAAGCACTGTCTCCATCCTGCATTTCCTTGCATTGCGTAAGGCTACCTTTCTGCCTTCCGAGACTTAGCACTGTCTCCATCCTGCATTTTCTTGCATTGCATAAGACTACCTTTCTACCTTCCGAGACTAAGCGATGTATCTATCCTACATGGCTGAAATATCGCCACCTCTATCTGCATCGGCTGAAATACCGCCAGTTTCATTTAAATCTTGCATGGTTGAAACATCGCCAATTTTTGTTTAAATCCCTCGTATCGGCTGAAATATCGCCATTTATATTTATCCTTCTTTATCGGCTGAAAGATCGCCAGTTATATATAAATCCCCATCGTCATCTATACTTATACTGAAATATCGCCATTTTTTTACGTTTGCTGAAACATCGCCAACTTTATTTAAATTTTTGTCGACTGAAATATTGCTATTTACATTTTTCTACATCGGTTGAAACATCGCCAACTTTATTTAAATTTCTTTCGGCTGAAATATCGCCATTTAGATTTATCCTTCACATCAACTAAAATACCGCCAAATCTTGCATTTCATGGGCTGAAATACCGCCAAACCGTCTGAGGGCGTCATTGTTCGGAGGTATCATCTTCATCGCCCAAGGACCCCGCTTTATATTCTGCACATCATTATTCAAAAGAATCATGGTTGGGAGGCACCATTATCATAGCCCGAGAACATCATTTCATAGCCTGCAAATCCTTTATTATGCACTTCATGGCCCAGGACGTCATAGTCTAAGGACGTCATCTTAACCGTCCAAAGACAACATTCATGGTCTAATGGGAACTTGCATCATGTTTAAATTCCACACGATATGCTTAATTACAGGAATATCAGCTGGCAGCGGCCATTATAGCAGGATCAATCTCGCTCCGATTCTCGCAGCCCATCAGTCCCTGACCACTCTTCCCAACCTAAATATTGTGCCCGTCTCTTCAAAAACCTCCATCGGCATACTCCGTCGATGTATCCCGAACTACATATGACCTCATTCCTATAATACCAGGAATATGTAGGTAGCTCAGAGACTAGAGCTCGGTCAAAACCTTTGCAAGTGATTTCTCTCGGTCAAAATTGGTCGTCATATCTTTACCCGACAACTCTTTCATCCTTCTCGGGTAAAGAAGGGTAGTTGTTGATACCAAATTTTTCCCTATGTATTTTTTATACCCAAAATACTCTCAAAATAGCATGTGTATGCACATATAAGCATGCCCAAGAATTTTGGCATTTTCCCCTAATTTTCTAAGATTTGTAAAATCAATTTATTGTCTATTTTAGCAATACAAAATCCCATAATTATTCTTAGAATTACCATTTTTGTGAATAATTATTTCCATCCTCATAATTTACACCAAAATGTAATACAGGTGATTTTTGCATATTTTTTACAAATTTATTTGATATTTTAAATTAAAATTGCATAAAATTGCTATTATAGCCTATATTACGATTAATGGCATTTTACAATTATAAAATTATTCCCATTATTTTTATATTAATGTTTATATATTATTAATTAGTTCAGTGCTTTTCATTTATTTTTAAAAACATTTTAACTATTTTTATATAAATTAAAGGGGAGAAATTGGTTATTTAATACGTAGCCAATTTCAATTGCAATTTTAGCCTCAATGTAACTCCTCAATTCCACCCTAATCAAATAAACTAATTTCAAATTCCAATTCAAACCCACAACCCATTTTCAGACCCGCCCGGTTCCTCTTTTAATCTTGGTCGTTGATCATTTTAATCAATGGTCATGATCCGTTCTTTCCTTTTTAATTTCCATACCCCTCTAACCCTAATCTATTCTATCAGATACGCCGCCTTTGAACTCTCATCTCTCAAACTCTCTCTAGCCCTCCCCGGAACCCTAGCCTCCTTTACCTTGTTCCACCATAATTTCACCGGCGTCCATGGCTTCTTAGGCCATGGACAGCCTATACCCACCTCCTATGGCTCCTGCATGCCTGTTGTTTGAAGGATCGAGGCCAGACCTCGAGGGTCTTCACTCAAGCCTTCACTGATTCGAAGATTCCGGCAATCTCCGGCCTTGCTCCGGTGGCTCTTGGTCTTTTGAGCCTGTTTATGAAATTATCCGGCTTAGATAGAGTATTTTCGAAGCCTTTATCATTTCTAGGGTTCATATGGAACCCTAAATATCGAGGTTCTCTCCGATTATTTTACATATGTTGCCTGTTTGCATTGTTGCTTAAGTTTCTTAAAACTTCTCTCCGATTTTCTTTCAAAAAGCACTTCTTTTCTATTAGGGTTTCTGGAAAGTTCTTAAAATGTTTCTGACACTTCTTCTTCTCCTTTTCTTGGTGAGAATCAACCCTTGCTATGTTCTTATTTTCTTTTTTTCTGACTCACACGCTTTTCGTGTGTTCTTATATTTGCCTTGTTATGAATTTTTTCCTATTATGCTCCGTTCTATCTCCTACTGGTGTTTCACCATGCTTTCACATGCCTATCTTATGTGTTCCTCTATTGTATTCTCCTGCTTAGTTTTGGGTCCTTTGTTTTCCTTCACCGGACTTTGCCTGGATTCTTTCTAGATGTGTTTCATCGATGGTTCTTTAAGTTGACACTACCTGAATTCATTTAATTTTCAAGATTTCTTTAAACTTGTTTCCTGTACTGATTCCTATGTTCTTTGCTATTGTGCTTGTATGCTTCTCATGAGACTCTGAAAGAGGTCTCTAAGCCTATCTCAATAGTTTGCCTCTTCATCTCTGTATCAAATTCGATTTTAAAAACCCTAGGATTTGGGGGTTTTCCTTGGCTAATTTGGTTTTATGTTTGGACAACGGTTCTTCTTTGAAACCTTGAACTCTAAGACTCACTCTGAGTTTATGAATTGAATTTGAAGTCTTTCTGTGTTTGTGATTTCAAAACTTTCTTGCTAGTCTTTCATAATTAGCAGGACCTCCTTCTTGCTCGACGTGTCTATGTATTTTACATATGAGAACTTCTCTTTCAAATGTTTTGCCAACTGTTAATTGATTTTGAATCCCTTTAATATTGATTATTTGATTGTTACTGATTTTTTCCTAAATTAAAACTTTCCTTTTACCTCTTTTCTGACTTGAGCAAGGCTTTCTATGGGATTCTTTACTGGTTATTTTACTGATTCCCTTTCCTTGTTTTACAAATCAAGTACCACTATGTATTTACCCTTATTTGTCTACCTTGCATGAGATATTTATTTGATTTCCTTCCTTAAATGACTTCTGCCCATTACAGTTTGAATTTGGACCCCTAAATTAAAGGAAGTCTATGGGCTGATTGATTTTAATTAGTACATAGTTCCTTAATTATTACTAAACTATGATTCTTACCTTATTTGCTACACTTGTTTTCAATTATAAATACCCTGCTCTTTCATTAACACACACATGATTTTAAATCATCACAACTCTCTTCTAAAACTTACACTCTTGCTTCTTGATTGCAATTTGGCTTCCCTAAATCTACTGTTTCTTCTTACTGGCTCTTCTGAACTGGTATGTCCTACTTTTGATTCAAGCATCAAATCCAATGTGTTTACTTACAAGCTTTATGCCCATGCCTAATTTACTGCTTTATAGAGTTCAGTTTTTAAAATAAATACTTATGTTTGGCTATCTGTTGCTGCAATGAATCCCTATCCCTATTCCCTTTTATGTGCTTGGGCTGTATTTTAAGATATGGCAACATACAAAGTTGTTGTCATGGATTAAGATTGAGTCCTTTGGATCATAGCCTCTTTCAATCTCCCATACCCACTTTCTCTTATGTGTATAGAGTTAAGGTATAGCCTGGCAGCATCTGAATTGTTGTCCATGGTTGAACCTGACTTTCAAAAGGTCCTAACTCTCTAATTCTTTAGCTAACAAGCTGGTTAGGGGTGTTTCAGCAGCACAGTTGCTAGGCATGACCACTGGCCTGCCCTTGCTCCCCCTTAATTCTTTTTCATTGCACTTGCACTTACTCCTAGCCCTTAAGCCCTGCCGTCCTCTTGTAAGCCTTGCCTTGGGACCTTGAGTTCCCTTTGAACTTCGACACTTGAGGGCTGGCATTTCCACACTGCACTATAATCTGTTCTACAATAATATTTGGGGTGTAAGCACTGCCTGGAACTCTTGAAGTTCCTTGGAACTTGGACACATCCCAAATAAGAGAAAATCTTTGAATATCCGATCCTGGAAGTTGGTTTATCTCATATTATTAGACTTTGAGTCTGGATTAGGCTGATTAGATGTAGATGTAATCACTGATGTTTTTTTTATTCACTTGGTCTGTAATAAGCTTTGTAATGAACCTTGTAATAACTACTGGGGTATAGTGAAAGGGGATGGGATAGAATGCATGCCAATGAGGTAGATACCATGCCTATAGGGTGTATATTTTCTCAATTCTGCATTTTTCATGTAGATACCATGCCTATAGGGTGTATATTTTCTCAATTTTGCATTTTTCATATAGAAACCATGTCTATAGGATTGATACCCTCAATTCTGCATTTTCCACATAGAAACCATGTTCATAGATTATTACTTCCAAAATTTTGCACTTTCACATAGAAGTCATGTCTATGGGATATTTACACTTTAAAACGCTGCATTCTTCACATAGATACCATGCTCATAGGTTTTTTACACTTCGTAATATACACCATGCCAATAAATCACTACTATAATTTTGCACATCGCTTAGATAATATGCCTATAAGATTTTTCTGCATTTTTGCACGTGCATCTGCCATTAGGCAATTACACTTATAGGATCTAAAATAAACCAATCACATCAATGACTTGCTTAGAGGATCTCTACATAACAAAATTTGTGACACCTAGAAAGCATGCATATAGGAGTAATCGATTAAAACTGAAACTGCCTATTCACCCTTTAAAATCAGTAGTAATTTGTTTAAGTGCTCGTAGAACTTATGGTACTGTAACTTTTAAATATTTTTTTTGCAATAATTTTGTCCTTACCCGACTTTGAATTAAAAGATATCATGCATATAAACCCTGTTTAACGCAGATAAATAATTAATCAATCATCAGTTTTCTGCAACTGCATCTAAGCAAGACTAATTCGGACTCCCTATCTGCAAAATATGTGGTGGATCAGTTCTTCCTACGCTAATTTTAATCAAGGACCTAAATAGTATATGTAAGACATGCTAAAATATTCATTTCTTTAAGTGAGGAGGCCTACTTGAGCCTTTAATTGCTTTATCTCCCCATTAATTGTATTATGTGTTTTTGATTATCGCCTTAAAATTTTATCCTTTTAAACCTCTGAAAAGCCAAGCTTCCTCCCTTTAGGATTAGTAGTCCTAAAAGCCTCCAGGACTGATAGGTGGGACGGGTAATAGTATATTGTAGGTAACGACACCATTTCGCGCTCAATACCTTAACGGGGTGGGAAGGGTAGACATGGAGATGATGATCACACGATAACACTATGTGTATGATTGGTTACCGGTGCTGTGTGGATGATCCATGTACTTTATAAACCTAGAACCCCTTTCCTTTATGTAACTTAGTTCAATACCAATAAATTCTGTCTTTTCAACTACTTAAAACTCCTTTTCATTTTATTACATTATGCTTTCCAAATTTCCTTTCGTTCATGGCTTGACTAATTTTCTGCACTTAGACCCTCCCCTAACAAATTATAGATATAAACATGCTTATTTGTAACCCTTATGTGTAAATTTGATTGTATACTTGTTTACATTAAAGTCACAACATAGCATGGTCGGGAATCACACTAGTGGATCTTAAGGGGTGCCTAACACCTTCCCCTCGAGATAATTTCTAGCCCTTACCCGAACTCTGGTTTTCAAATTTAAAACCCTTAGTGTCCTAATGTTCTTAATCATTAGGTGGCAACTCTTCAATTCCAAAAAACCCAATTCCCAAACGGGAATAGAGTGTTCTTCCCGAATGTCGTAAACTTAATTTCTGCAGAAAAAAGGGGCGTCGACATTCATTGGTTCCACTCCAAAGCCACCCCACTCTTATTCCCTTCTTATTTCTTTAGCGCTCATTTTGAAATTAAAGTGCTTTAAGAGGAAAATGGATCAAAACAATGTCAATTAAGAATAAATAGGGTATAAGCTTGTAATGTGGGTGCCAAATAAAAGTCTATAGGCTCAAAAAGGTTTAACTAGGGATAGATTTTATTTGTGGTATGCATTTAAGCTCAAAAAGATCAAAGAAAGCCTAAAATCATTTTTCAAATCGAGCATCACCTAAAATTTCGCTTCAACTCACAAACCGGGCAAGTTCTAGACACAAGTACAATACAGGACTACACAAAAACCTCATCACACATGGCATATGACTCATTCCAGATTAACTCATCGAGACACTCCATTATGAGCATTCAAGTCAGTGAAAAACATACAAATTAAGGTACTTTAGTGAAATTCAACCAATAAGACTTAGCGTTACACTCTAGTATCTGTTTTGTTCAGGTGTGTTAACGCTATAGGTTCTCTTTTGATTTTCTAGATCGTAGCCCATTAAACCTAATATACAAATCAACAAGAAAACAAAATAAATAAATAAAAATTACCTATACCCGGTTCAAGCTTAAACCCTTAGAAAAGAACCATGGCCCAAAGAAAAAACAAGGGGGAGTTACTACACTACCTAAAAATAAAAAAATAAAAAATCTTTTTGGTATTTTTCTAGAGTAACTACCCTCAAGAAAATTGTCCAAAGAATCCATCATCAGGAAGAGTCTTCATATTTTCCTTTTTTTTTTCTTCACGACTTAGTCCCTCAAGAACCCCGCTGAAAGAGATACGTTATCGGGACAAGCCACTTACCTATTTTAAACTAATGAACTTTTACTCAATCACTAAAACTGTCAAGGCCAAATAAAACAAATCAAAACAAGCATACATATACGATTGATAAAACTTAATATATACAATGAAGTATCCCCCACCCCACACTTAAAATGAAGACATATCCCCATGGCTTAAGAATTGAAGGAATAGTGAGGTAAAGGAACTTCCCTAAAGGCTCACTCCTGATCGGAGACGGTGTCGGGGTTCACATGGCACGCACGACCCAAGGCTCTCAGCCAGCCCAAAAATTTCTTCTCAGACTTCGTCTGCTAGGCAGCCACTGCGTCTACACGAGTTCCTAACTCAGTCACAGAGAAGCGTAACTCGTCCACCTCCTGCTCCAACGTGGTAAAACAGGACACTCTGGTAGTTCCTGAAGAAAATGATGCTCCAGACAGTGCTGCAGCTGCTGCACTGAGCTTATGGGCCTGTGTTTCGACCCTCACATTCATCTGATCGGCCACCCTTTCCTCCGAGTCATCAGAGCCACTCTCATACGCTCCACCTGATGTCGCGGGCTCCTTACCCGTGGTAACCTTGTCGGGCCGGACTTTGTGGCCATTTCGTACTAGCCCATCTACGCGGAGATTTTTGGGCCCTGAGCTTGCCTGTAAGATGAGTCACTAAAGAGGGTAAAAAGAACCCATACTTTCTCACTGGGCAGCGAACGGACATTTTGTCGTGCATCACTTTGGCTATATCGAAGTTAAGACCCCTAATGAAACACCAAATCAAAGCAGCTCGAGGTCCATTTACCTCCGTAGTGTTTTTAGACGGAATAAGACGACTGTTAATCACATACAACCAGCTCTTCGCCACAAAGATTAATGCTGAGGAGTGAAACTTTTCACCGTATTACATCCATTGCACCTCTTTTCCGGGTACGCAAATCGCATCAAAGAATCGCTCCTACTTTGCGTCCGTTGGGTTTCATCCATACGCATAGAAGTCATCATGCTCAGTCATGGCATGGGGCAAATGGTATTCCATCTGTATGGCCTCAATAACGGCATTCACCGCCTTGTGACGCACTGTGACTACACTATTATCATGCTCAGGCTGATTAGCATAAATCTCCTACACTACCATTGCATTGGCCTCCCCTGGCTCATTAAGGAAGGTCTGCAGCCCCCGCCTTAGCAACTCCGTGTACATGTGAGGACAGTTCTGCTGGACTAAACTCATATCAATTCCCCTCTCCAGAATCGGCTGTTTAGTTGCCTTCTCCGCAAAGCGGCCTTGAGCAGAAGCTGAGACAAATTTGTTACTGTCAAAAGGGCGTGCATGGGCTGTCCTTTGTGTCCTGGGTGCGTCGGCTTGGCTTCTTGAGGATGGACCTATGGTGTGGCATTTTTGCAATGGTGCCATGATACCTGAAAAATGGGAATACATTAGCAAGGTTGAACACAAAAATGTGACACACTGCGGTTACTCAGACTTCACCCACGTGAGTGGTCACAACTATATAGTAAAGTTCATTGTGGCCTTTTCGAAAACACCTTGTGGGCATTGGGCCTTCACAACCCTTTTTAAGCATTTTATGACATAAATCCACCACAGAATCTCACCAAGTTCACAAATCAAGTATCCCTCACCCCACACTTATCACCCACCAACACCACATCATATTTTACCAATTCCTCTACATAAAATCAAAGAACAACTGCTACAACAAGGCATTGGAATACAACAAAAATCTAAAAAATAAAAGGAGAAAAAGGGAAGAAAGTGAAGCTAGGGCTCATACCTGTGGTGTATATGGTGGTGAGTAAGTAAGGAGGGTAGAGAAGAACATGGGTGAGCTTGGTGGGGAAGGAAATCATGAGAGTGGGGGGAAAGGAGACGGGAGTGTTTGAGAGGTTGGGAGTGTTTTT